>QOCX01000561.1:35818-126902 GCA_005959815.1 Sarcophaga bullata
ATTAAACAGAAGGTTTCAAGTGACTGTTAATATTCGTATTTAATTACAATTACAGCCACTGGGTCCGGACGAGCCCGGGGCTGGCCTTCCTTCTGCCTTCCTAAGAGGTATCAGTTTCTTCTCCTTTTTCCTCCGTCCCTCTCGCTGACGTAAATAGAATTTATTTGCTTAATTCTAGAGTCTACAATTTCAAAATCAGTTGACAAATATTCACACAAAATAATTATTATGTTTGCCCTGCCCTTCAGCTTTCCGGGGTGCCCACAGTATCTTTAATGTGATCGATGGCATATTATTATAGCATTAGGTTTGTTTGGGTTTTAAGAGCACCCAGGTGAAATTGTCCTAACACGTAATTAAAATGTGAATTCATTGCAAAATTGACGCAAATGTTGTTACGTTGTTGATGAAGTAATGGATTTAACGTCACCATTGGATTTTATGTGTTCCATCGTGTAAAAAATCGACTACAGGCTGTTAGCCTATGGTTAGATCACATGAAATTAAAATTAAAACCGACCATGCGTTCTGTCTCTAATGCCATGATGAAGATTAATTCATCATCAACATTAGGATTGACACGTCACCATTTGGTGTTTGTGTGTGCCCTCGTGTAATCGACCTGCAGACTGTGAATATATGGTTAGATTACAAAATTAAAATTAAACGACCATCCCGATCAACCGAATGGCATGACGATTTATCACACTTTCAATATCTGTATTGCAGTTATTCAAACCGAAATTCAAATTGTCCATCAGGATTATGATGTCATAGCGATTTATAGGCGATAATGTTTTATCGTGAAAGTCAAACAAATTTTCTTTAGCTTTCCATTCACTGCCTAAGATAGGCGCACAAAGTTCTGTTATAATTACGTCTGATATTAAAGTAGAGTTTGTATCCACAAAACCCTTTTAAATATATTCAGGAGGTGAACCTGTATTATAACAAATTGTAAGCAAATGACCTAAATTTTATAACTTTGCCTCACATTGAATAAAAAAAAATTAAAATCATGATAAAACACCCAAAATCGAAAGGTTAATCGCTCTTCGTCTTCTTCACAGTAGGATATGTACACAACAAACATAACTGTAATTAGGACGGAGGTAAGAACACCACACAGCACAAACGAATCTTAGTAACCATTTATGTTTGATTAAGTAATTTTTTGATACATTCTCCTTCAGACTTTTATTTTTTCTTTTTTTTTTTTGTTATTTTTTGGGACTGCATGATTACACCCATAAAATAAGATGATTTATTAAACAGGGCTTAGAATGAATTTCAGTTTTTATTTTCTTCTTCATACTGCCTGTAGAATAAAGCCAGAATGAAAACTTCAGAGTTGATCAATTAATTATAAAATTTTAAAAAATAAACATTCACCGAAGAAAGACTGTCACAATGTTAGGCTGTTAAGAAATTGAGATCAACATAAGGTTGCTTCTATGGTAACATAAATAAGATAAAATTGTCTTTGCTTTGTGGTAAGCATTATTAATTATATTTCAAGTTGAAGCAAAGAGCCACAATATAATTCTTTCATTTTGTTCTGTTAGCTTCACTTCATGCCAAGTTGTTCGACTTGGTTAATCTCGAATTTCAATACACTTCGTCTTAAACAATTCAAAATAAGTTTAATATCTTCCATATGTTGTTTGCAGCGTAATTTCACTGTCATATGTTTTAATAGATAAGCTGTGAGAAACAGGTCCTGAATGAATTTTTTGGTGATAGTACCAACGCCTTTTTCAAAGGATTATGGACCGCTGACGCCGCCAGGCAGAATTTCATATCAGACAGTGATTTATTCTTGATACACTGAACACTCTTGGATCTTGAATCTTGGATCGCCCCAAATTCGACAATTTTGTATGTTCACGTATGTACCTCTTCATCTAGTAATAGGCTTCAACGTTAAAGATGACTGCGCTAGAGTCTATTCAGCGAGCAAATGTCGTGGTCTATGGTCCATTTCTATCAATCTATGATGATTGCAATTTCCTTTATAATCTTCTAAGGATTGATTGTGTGGAATGCAGCCCTCCGAGTCTTTTAGCTTCGAATTTGGCCGAAGATTGATGGCCCTTATTAGCTGCGCTCGGACTTATTTTGAAATTTCAACAGCACTGCCAAGTTGAGGTTTTAGTGGAAAGGCTAGATCTTCTACCCTTCGTTGCGAGGCCCCTAGAGGGTTGGAATGATTATCTTTAGGTTTTGGAGACGGAGAGCACTAGAATGTTTTTGAAGAAAGTCTCTAGTCGTATGGATAGATCAGAATAAATCTTGATCTTTGGGACGGGTTGCATTACACCGTGATTCAGCCCATATGTCGTTGCTTAATTTGGACATGAGTAAATATAGGTCTTGAGAATGGATCACATTGTCCCACCTTATTTAAATTCAGTTGTAATAAAATAAGGACAGCAGTAAGTCTTTTTATGCAGCGATTTCATGACCCAACTACAGAATACTGCACGTAATTTGACCTGCCAATACACTATACACTCCGGCGACTACAAGTAGTATTCATACCCTAGCCTATAAAAGAGGGTACACAACAGCTGTCAGTTTCGTACAAGATTCTAATTGCCTCATCATATAATCAATCACACTATTCTTTAAAATTATAGAATTTGATCAATTTATTTACAATACTTATGTTTACTCATCCGTCTAAACAAAAATGGTGTGATAAACTTTCCGTTGTTTAACGGAGACACTTGATTTATTATTACTTTTGTGTGCAGCGGTAGTGTAGCGGGTAGTGTGCTAAACTATTAGTGTCGGGGTTGTGTGTTCGATTTCCGAAAGAGACTGTTGTCTGTTACACTACCCAGCGCATAAAGTCTAAGTTCTGTTGACCTGATCATATTTGCTGTCTCTCATTGATTCCACCTACCTGTTAAAGTACGTTTTCTTCGAAACTATAAAGCATTTAATTCTTCTTACCTCTATCCTTGTGCTCGTGTAGATATAAGCAAACAAATGTCTGGAATAAACATTAAATTCTATCCCACACATTTGTTGTTGATTATTTAAACGTGAATGGATAAGTTTGATAAACCTTTTTCAGTATAACTTATGAACTAACTTGGCTTTTGCAGAGTTTTTTTTTAAACCGTGATTGCGTCTACTGACATCGTACACACATTTGGAGTGAAAGATTTAACGCAGTTGTTGTTGTATTATTTTTGCAGTTTTTGCATTTTTTTTAAACGTGCTTTTCCAGTATATTAAAAGGCAATATAAAAATGTTAAATGGAAACTTTGAGCTTTAAACGAGCGATAACTTACATTACATGAGAAAGAGCAATGAAAGAAACGATTAAATTTATTGACTTAAACCTTTCAGGCTTGAAACAGAATAAAGTTGTTGTAGTAGAGGCTAAAACTTACGATCAACAAAGTTGTGTAGCAAGAATAAATGTGAACAGAAAAGTGCAACTCTCTTATAATGTTGCCAAACAACCTTTTTAGAAACATTACAGAATAATGTTAATTTTTTTTAACACAATTCATATCAAATTGCATAATAAGTGCATATCTAACTGCATACAGTGCTGTTAAAAAAAATAGTTTCAACCTACCCTCCAAATAGTTTACTATACCTCAGTCTCTATATGTGAAAAAGTAACAGTACTTTGTTTACAGATCGATCTCTTACGAATATAATCCCGTTACACTTCAAAAATTTGAAGCGGCACTCTTCTTTAGTATAGATTTATTCCCAAAGATGTTAGATTGCAGTGAATTTCGGTTTTTAAACAGCACTGTATTTCGCTCAACACAACATTAAATTTTATGTTTCACGTGTTTAATGTGGAATCATTGAAACTCACTTTACAATTTATATTTGCAGCTTTAACTACAGCTATTACTATTCAGTTGACACCAATTTGCAGCTCTACTTGTTACAGCGATTATTCTGGTTCACACTTTATTCTTTATTCACACTACTTATGTTTTGTATGTTAACTTTTATAAATGACAGCGGGGCCTACAATTACAAGTCAAATACGAACGACAGATTTTTGGGGAACTTTTTTAAGGCAATTTTTATTTACCCTCAGAGTTTTTGCTCTAGTATACATCAGTTTATTGAATGGAGTAGATTCCTTAAAGAAACATAATAATTTTTAAAATAAGGACTTCATTCTTAATCCTTTAACTACTTAATTAAGATCTTTTAAGCTCAAGACTAACAAATTAAAAATCTTCTGGCTGTAATCTCAAGCAAATATTGTTACGTTTTTACCTTTTAAAAACGTTTGAAATATGAGCTCGTAGATTGCAAAAAAAAAAATAAAAATAAATTTGTGTTTAATTTTAATTAAATCCTTTATTAATCACACAACTTTTGTGTGCCACTGTTCACAACTGATTCTAACAACAGCAATTGCTTTATTTGTTATTCCTTTGTTTATACTCTTCACGATAAACAATAACAATTACAACACAATTGTTCTGTAGATCTTTGTAACGGAGATCTTCAAACACTATTGTTTACTTCACACGCAACGCGTCTTCACACACAGACTGATTGAACTTCTACTCCGACTTTGCATGCTTTGCCTTGCCTTTTATATAGCGATGTAACAGTCCTGATGAATATTCTCGTAGGCGAAGGTTCTAGTCTTCGCCTTCACGAGATTTCTATGAATGTAAGCATGTTGTTTACATATCGTTTACATTCAAACATGCTTTTTTCTTTGTTGTTTGTGTATCTTGTTTACGTTCGTCCCTTCAGCGTTGTTGCTGTTTGCTGTCTTCGTGTTTATCCCTTTTTCGTTATATTGATGTTGTTGTTTCATTTTTGTTTATTTGTTAATTAGGCAAACAAGTCCGTTTTTTTGTTTTTGTAGCTTTAACATTAAAATGTTAAACAATGTTACACCATTTCCATTTTCGTAACAATATGTACCAGGGTAATGATCTTAAGCATACAGCCATCTGTTGTAATCAGTTAACAAAACTCTACCCCAATCACAAGATTTGTGCCAAAAATTGGAGAATTCAATAGAAAAGCAAATTATTTCGAACCAAATAGAACAACGGAATAAATTGTGGCCCTAATATTCAAAAAAGCTTGCTGAATCTGTACCAGAGATCAGTAATGAGTATTCAAAAAGATGAGCAGATTCGAATCACACTCATAATTTCTGATACTTATACTCATTCATACTTATTTTATTATTATACTCATACTATTCATATTCAAAGTTTGAAGTACTCATCATACTCATACTTAACACTATGCATGATGTTGTTGATTTCGACTGTCCTTCACTCAACATATGCACGACTCATAAAATAAGTATGATGCGAGTACGAACACTAAAGTACTTACTAGAAGTTTGTGTGTTTGCTCTGTTTGCTGCTCTGTTTTTTGCTTGTGTGTCTTTTTTCTTTTGATGTTAATGCAACAATAACTAAGGCTGTAAATTTTAATGAATGATTCGAATTACTCGAATCATTTATGAGTATTATTAGAAGTATTTTTCTAAATTTATGAATCTGAATGAGCAGACGTATGAATCAAACATATTTCGAATGTTATGAGTTCGATGTCAATGCTGTACGCATACTCATTGCAACCTGTACTTATCAATCAAAGTTGTAGTGAGTACGAATGAATCCGAGCAGTTAGATTTCCATATTGTTGAGCTACTCATACTCATGAGAACTTCTGAGTAGCGAAAAAACGATTCATTGCTGACCTCTGATTTGTATCAAAGCATCTTACAAATCCCATTCATTCAGAAGGCTTTTCAAATAAATATTGGAAACGTTTTTGTTTTTTTTTTTTTGTGACTTATTTAGCATACAAATATAAAAAATAATGTTTTTTATTGCGACCTTAGTGTTTTACTTTTTTTAAAGAATTTCTAATTTTGGAAATGCCGAATTGAATTAAAAATTTTTGCTTTTTTTTTAAGCATAAACTAACTGACTGAGCCCTTAATTTTCTTAAATTTAATAAAACTTTCTTATTATTTTTTTTTTTCATTAAATTTTTAATGGGAAGTGGATCGCTTTCCCTATAATCCTCTTTTATATACATGCGAGTATATTTTTCACTTAGATGCGGTTTTCCTTTTACAAAAAAAAATTTTTTTTCTTTTAAATATTTTTCAAATTTCTCAAGAAAATTTTAAACATAAATTTTCATCGTAAATTGAATTTTACCATACAAATCCAATTGAATGCAAACATTTCAATTTCTATGAATAATTTCCATGCTAAACTTTAACCCCATCAAGTGCAATATTTAAATTTATGAAAAAAAAAGCAGGGAAGATTACCGTTGCCGAATATGTACGTAACCTTCAATATTTTTAAGCAGCGACTACGGTATACTGATTGGAAAATAATTTCTTTCAAACGAAAATTTTTTTCTATGCCGGTAAATGACGTCCACAACTGAAAATCAATTTACTAAAGCGTAAAGCCGAAAAAGAAACAAGAAATTTCAATTACGTGTGTATCTAAAATGATTATAATAAAGTATTGAACAAAAGAGAAAAACTTATGCTGAGCGCGCATATATAGAAAACAAGTATTTTTTAGTCATAAAAAAACCGACAATGCTTGCTGCACAAAGCTTTCTATGGCTGCTATTATTTCAGAACAATGGGCAAATGATCTACACCCAGAGGTGGTTATTTTTTTCATCACAACTTTTTTTTTTTGTTTGTAATCGATAATTTACAATAGAGAAGTGGACGTTATTTATAATAGTTATTCTAGGTTTTTTTTTCATTTTTTTAATAAAATTGCATCTTTTCAAGAAATGCTAAAGAAAACATTACTTAATCCCGTGCATTACACCACCGAAGATCGTGGGTACAAAGATTTGTATTACAAAACTCGTTATGGAATTGGTTTGAAGTCCATAGTGTCTCTTCGTTTCAGTCGGATATGACCATTATAAAACATAATTTTTCGGGTTTATGACTTTAGATGTCTTTTTAACTTCGTCAGTACTTTTCAGCATATCTCACGAGTTACTCTGGAGACCATGGAGTCGTAAACATCAAACTTTCAACTTTTTATTACCGCTACGCATAACTATTTTTTTGCAATTTTATTATTTCCGTCCTGCTGTATGTATTTAAAAAAGAGTCCTTCGATATCAAAGAAGATTATTTTTGCATATGTAAAGGGTGGGCCATTTAAAAGTTTAAATTTTAAAATGTAATGCAAACAAAAACGGTTTGAAATTTTGCCAAATTTATTTTTGTTGTTGTTGCAGAGTACAATTGTTCCGATTAGAAATGGAATATCACTTCATTCAAATGGCCTCACAGTACCTAACTACATCGGAGCAATTTTCGTGCACTTTATAGGGTGTATGGGATGGTATCTCGGCAATGGCATCACGAATGTTGGACTTTAAATTTTCACTTTTCTTTAAATGCACTTTACAGAAAATAGTCCAATGGTGTCCAGGGTTCTTGGCGGCCAATTGACATCACCATTTCGGGTAATTAAACGGTCATCAAGCGCTTGACGCAATAAATCGATTGCGGCATGAGATGTGTAGCAAGTTGCACTATCCTGTTGAAATCAAACATCTTAACATCAATACAATAAAAAAGAGTTAAAAATAAATCGGTTTTCATAGTGCGATAGGTATCTCCATTGACCGTAATGGTTGCGTTCATTTTCATTTTCAAAAAAATATTTGCCAATGATGCTAACGCTCCGCAAGCCGCACCAAGCAGTCACTCGTAATGGGTGCATTGGCTTCTGCAAGACCACGGGTGGGTTTTCTGAGCCCCAAACACAGCAAAAAGATAATTTTTTTGGTAAAATCGACATCAAGGGCAGTTTCCCGTTAGCCCAATAAATTCCAACGTGCCTCAGTGTAAATCGATTCACTACGTTCAGTGGAGATAATGTACAGAATTTTGTGACAGAATAGAATGACATCTGTATGTGTTGCCAGATTCGAAATAACCCATGGTTCAAATTATGACGATATATGGCCCACCCGATATATTCATAATTGGTCATCATAACCTTTCAGTCAGGATTACGACCTAGCTTCTCACCGTTTATGTTGTGTGTTATAATTTTATAAATGAGTGGCGGGACATACAGTTTAGAGTCGACTCCGAACGACAGATTTTTGAAAAACCTTTCATGGCAATTTTATTTACTCTCAGAGTTTTTACCAGAAATCAAATGAAGCCACAGAAATACTTCATATTCATATTTCGTTTTGATTGAGATGTTTGGCCTGGGGTTTGAACTAAAAAGCCAGCACACTACCTACTAGACTACAGCGACTTCAAGTAAGGTTTTAGGTAAATTTAAACCCTTAATCGTTATTGTTTTGCGCTATATTTTCAATACTTTCCCTTTCCCCTAACTGCCAGGATTGCATTTAATTTCCCAAGTATTTTTGAATGCAAAATCCCCAAAGAAAAATTCACCCAACGTTGAAATTTGATTTTGTTTGGAAATCAATTGTGTAGCAGATGCAGGCGTCTTACTGAAGAACATATCATTCAGAGCCGTGACGTCCATTTGAGGCCAAAAGAACTTCGTTTTATGTTCCTGTAGCGAATGGCGTTCACATTCACTGTAATTTTGGCCTCGTCTCTAAAAGAGACCTAACCGAAACATAGACGTATAGGAATCTTACTGTCAATAATCGACCCACTTCCTTTATATTTGTTTATCAATCTGCTTATTATAACGGTTTAAGAATTTCAGATTATTTTTTCTTAAAATTTACAAATTGATTTTTTCCGAGTTTTGACTTTTTATCATCTGAATACATGGACTTTCTATATCGGTCTTCTGTCTAACCTATGGGTCTTGTCGGGTATTGTCAGTTGCTGACATGATATTTGTCAAGCAAATCTTTGGATTTTAGAGTAAATACTGTCCTGTTTGAAGCGCAGTCCGGATTATGAATATGTCTGAACAATCTCGAGTCAGGATTATAGAGTTGGCATTGTATTGGTTAATGGAGAGGGGACCCACCAATGGTATCATGCTTATCGACATACACCTAAGCCATCAGGTAAACATGTCGTAGGCTCAGTTTTAAAGAATACCACCTTATTTTCTGTAGGAATTGTGTATTTTAGACAAACTTTCCTTATTTGCTCCAGTCCATGCCTCTGAGACGAGTTATATGCCCAGCATAGTAACATTACCACAAATAAATGGGAATCTCGAGCTTACGATAGCTGGGCAATGACAACACATCCATCAATGACATCCATCACTCTCCATTTTTAATATTTTTAACTGTGATAATTTAATTGGATGGTAATGGTAATTGTTTTGTTAACATAGCCCAACAAAAAATACTAATGAACTAATGCTTAATGCTTGATCATTAAAGTTTTGTATTTTATGCCTGTGGAGTTTTTTTTTCTTTTTTTGGTTGGTTTGCTTTTCAATTATTATTGTGTTTTTAGTTTTTCTAAACGATTAATGACACTTTGTAAACTCATTATAAACGCTTACTAAATAATTTTTTCTTATTTTTTTTTTTCATAGTTTTTCTTCTTTTAACATAGTTTTTCTCGACAGATACTAGTACAGATGTAGAGTTTGAATTTGATTGTTGCATATGGTATATGGTATATGGTATGTGCAACTTGTTAGTGGCATTTTGTATATTTCTATCACGTTTTCATTCAAACAATATGTTTTGATTTAATCCCATTGGGATTCAATTATATTTTTTGATGAAATGACGCTAATTAGATAAAGTTTTCAATTCATTTACAGACTGATATCTTGTTATCTTGGTGAATTAGTTTTTATGTTTGCCATTAAAATTTCAATTTCATATGACATTCTAACAACTTTAAACATGTCGGACATTAATTTATGCGTTCATTTACACTTCATGAAAACGTGTAAGAAAAACTAATTGTTTGGTCTTCCAGCTGGCTCTTGAGCAATTTAGCATTAAATATGAAAATGTTACAATGTGTACATGGTATAACAATTGCTAGAAGCGAACTTTATCAAATGTCAGCAAAAAATTATTTCAGTTCCAATTTTACAAACTTCAGTTAGGATTACGACCTAGCTTCTCACACTTCTTATGTTGTATGTGTTAATTTTATACATGAAGGTGGCGCCACAGCTTAAAGGTGATTCCGAACGACAGATTTTTGAGAAACTTTTCCTGGCAATTTTATTTACTCTCCCAATTTTTGTCAGAAATCTGCTGAGAGGCAGTCGCCGAAGAAATATTTTTTCATATTTCGTTTTGTGGGGACGTCCGACCTGGTTTTATAAGCCAACGCACTACATACTAGACCATTCAGCGAATACGCATAATTGTCTATGGCCCTTTATCTTCAGTTCTTAGGTCAGTTAAATTTAATAATGGTCATGAACTAAAATTTGTCAAATTTGCGGTATGTACCAGCGGCCGTTCAGCGAATACACTTAGATGTCTATGGCCCCTTACCTTTATTCTCACGGACAGCGACGATCTTGTCTGCAGAGCTTACATGTCATAGACGTACGGGTGTTGGCCAATAGTTTACTTTACCAGTGGAATTGAATTTTTTTCAACACATTGCCAATAGTCCTCGCGGTAGGAGGAGTGTTGGATAAGTTGTACGAATAAAATATCCATTGTGCTATATCCGCTCACGATGATTTAGCAAAACAGACTGAATAAATGACAAATAATTTCATAATAATTCCAAAGTTCGAAGAAAAAATACCCGGAATGTAATGGTCGTGTAGTCGAATGTAAAATGGTGGTAATCGAACCCTCAATGTCTCACACTACTCACTAGACTACCAGACCAATTTTTATTTGGAATATTGACATCTGCCAAAAATGCTGTCCAGTACACACACATACATACATACATACATACATACATACATAATTGGGCATTACAAAAATTAAGTTAGGATTATAACCTAGTTTCTCAAGTGTGTTAATTGTATACATGAGTAGCGTCACCTACAATTTAAAGTCGATTTCGAACGACAGATTTTTGAGAACCTTTTCAAAGCAAATATATTTACTTTTAGAGTTTTTGCCAGAAATCTGCTGAGAGGAAGTCATCGAAGGAATATTCTTTTCATATTACGTTTTTGATGTCTGACCTGAGATTTGAACCGTGGCCTTACGTCTAATAAGCCAATACACTATATATAAAAAAATAACGATAAAAATTTAAAGGTGACTTTAAAGTTCACTTTAGCTAAAGTCACCTTTTACTAAACCCAACTTAACGGGAAGTTGTATTAATTGTCCTAAGTTAAGTAAGCGATACACTTCTAGTTAATCAAAACAAGCTACATAGTGATCAGCATGTATGTTGGCTCTCTAAGATTGTTAGCAGGAGTCCACTTTTCATTAAGCATTAACAATTTTTTTTGCGATTACAATATTTGTACGGTTATATGATGATGGCACTCAATAGTTTCTATTCTAATAATCTGCATAAGGTCTTGGTTTTCTAATGCTAACTACCATGGTATTATTGGACTTATTAAAATACCCCTTATGTACTACACCTATATACTAGTATCTATACATTTAGTATATGCAGCATTTTTTTCTTTTCTTAATATTGTGAGAATACACTTTTAATGCTCATAAGAGTTTAGACATAACATTTACATCCCCCCAAATACATTTTCGTATTACTAACCTTTCAACACTCTTGAGTGAGTGGGATAGATAAACTTCTAAAGCTTGCAAAAACAAATACAACATAACAGTACATTGTAACTGTGAGCATAATACCCATAAACACAATTGAGTTTAAGTCGCTGCACAGTACATATCCATGCACGTTTTAACGATAAGTGACCAAAAGCTTATGAGAAAATGTGTTTTTTTTTTCGCTACTTTTCTAAGCGTACATGGAAATATTCATACAAAGGTTGTGGAGCTGTTCTCAAGTATATATTCCACGTATTTCTTTTTTTTTTTTTTTGATTAAAGTAAAACAAATAAAAAACTATGTACATAGCATTCAAGTTGAAATAGTACAAATGGAAAGCTAATTTGGTATCAGCGTATATCGTAAATCATATTTACAGAAAGAGAGTGTATGTCTCTGTGTGAGTGTATATCTCTCGATGAAATATCGAAAAATTCAACATTAAACAGAACAATAAAGCTGTTGAACACTCCTTCGGTGAGTGCAATATTTGTGCCAAGCCTGGCTAGTTGATTGGCTCTGCAGTAATCCGAAATATCATTGTGTTCTGGTATTCATATGATAAGGACATGATACCATTCCATACTGGCGTTCATTATGTTGGAACTCAGTGTCTAGATAGCCACCGCACTCCGAAAGATATCGAAATGTCCAGTTTAGAAATATTTGTGCCTCAATAATTTTTACCGCAACCGACACTTGCCGACACTGGTCTATTTCGTTTGATTCCGAAAAAACTTTGTTACCAAAGGTTCCATTCAGCTTGGATTCATGAGTGAAAATTGACACGGAGACCTCTACGTATCTACAAACCTGAATTTCATTGATTCCCCATAGTCCCAAATTCCTTCAGGATACTTCAGTAACCAATCTCTGATCAATGCCATTATTGAGTCAATCAGAAACGCCTACTAATCCTAGCCACCCTTAACCTAGAATAAAGATCAAGCAGAGGGAGGCTTAAACTACTCCCAGTGATGTCGTAAGTGTAGTGTGCAGGCCCTACTAAAAATAATTTATTAAATTTTAATAAATAAATTTATCAGCTCTTTTGAGACCTGCATACACAATTGTCCATTACAATTCTTCAGTCAGGATTACAAACTAGCATTTTACACCACTTAAGTTGTGTGTGTTAACTTTATGCATTAATGGTGGGACCTACAGGTTAAAGTCGACTCCAAATGACAAATTTTTGAGAAATTTTTCAGGGCAATTTTGTTTAATCTCAGAGTTTTTGCTATAAAACTGCTGAGAGGAAGTCACCAAAGATCTTGTGAAATCTCCTAGCGTTTGTAACGTGGCCTCACGTCTAATAAGCCAACACACTACCCCCTAGGCTACGGTGACTACTAGAGGTATAAGAACTCTTTAGAATTCTGAATTTTAATTTAAATTAACATAATTATTGCTTACGCAAGATTTGATTTATAAATCATATGGTCTAACTGTAACGTATTCTTAAGTAAATGCACGTTTTATAAGGTGCGTTTTAAAGCACATTAGCTAATAATTAGTTTTCATGTTTAGATATGTTCACATTTCCGCTTATAATCTATGGTTATGTATTTATTTTAACTAATTTAGAAAAAAACTAAACTTTTTTGCTTTACAAAGCAATAAAACTGGTATTAAATTGAATGGCCGGTCACGACATTTAAACAGTTTACTGCGTACATTTTAGTTTTTTTCTTGAATAAACTTTTTATGAATTTATTAGTTTTGATCGATATAACTAATGTAGTTGGTTTCATAAAAATTCAATTATTTTTAAAATAATAAATAAAACTTTTAAATCAGAAATAAAAAAAATCAGAAAAGCATACGAAAATTAATTTCAATCAAAGGCAAATTCATACAAAACTTGCTGATTGCATGGAATTGCATTTAATTTGAGAGGTTCCTCGATAGTAAATATTACTATTCATAGACATTTAAACAATGACAGTTTAATAGAGTGTAAAAATATTCTTAGTAAGTTCGTCTTTAGCCAATGCATACAAACTGGATGGTTTTCCCTCGCGAGAACATGCCACATAGAGTTGTCCGTAGAAGAGCATGATATTTCCAAATCTAAACCACATTACAGAGTAAGTCTGGTCTTGTGACTTATTGATCTTCATTGTAAATGCCAATCTAATTGGAAATTGTATGCTTTTGAATTAAATTGATACATCTTTAGGAATCATAGGGATTTGTGGCAGCAATATATTTTCGCCTTGAAACTTGGCATTTATAGTTGGGTATAGTGAGAAATAGCCCTCTCTGAGTACTTCTTAAAAAAGAAAAAACGTATGCCATATGTCTTCTACGGAAAGCAGATCTATCTAAATTTAATTGAAGTCGGTACGTTATTTAGGTGAGGCATAGAAAGAATAACAATAAGAGGTCCAAATCATGGGTAGCGCTGAAAAAGTTGTAGTTATTGTACTTGCTCCAAAACAAAAACTAACAGATAGAAATCATCGAACTAGTCGACTTATAGGTATCTCTTAAAGGGGTAGGGTTACCACGCCCATATTTGGTGAGTATTTCATTATCGACTCTACGAACTTATCCACCAAATTATTTGTTGAGATTTTTGACACTTTGAATGATTCGAAATTTAACTGTCAAATTATTTAAAATCCAAAATGAACCAGATTTGTATAAAATGAAATCTAATGTGATGTTCCTGTTTCTTAATTGTAATTCTTCATTATAATTGTACCATCCACTTCAAGAGTTCCATTCATAATATTGTTACAAAAATGGAAATGGTGTAACATCGTTCAACATTAAAATGTTAAACAAAAGCTACAAAAACAGAATAACGGACTTCTTGACTTGATTAACAAATAAACAAAAGTATAGCAACAACATCATCATTACGAAAGAGAGATAAACAAGTAAACAACCAATAACAATACTGCAAGGACAAACGTAAACAAAATACACAAACAAAAAAAAAAAAGAGAAAAGTATGCATGAATATAAACAACATGTTTACATTCATAGAATTCTCGAGCAGGCGAAGACCCGAACTTAAGCCTACGAGAACTTTCAACAGACTGTTTACGTCGATATATAAAAAGCAAGGCAAAGCAGGCAAAGTCGGAGTAGAAGTTAAGTCAGTCTCGTTTGAAGACGCTGTGCGTATGAAGAAAGCAATTGTGGTTTGAAGATCTCCGTTACAAAAATCTAAAGAACTATTCATCGGTGTCCGATGACTCTGTTACTTCCTATGTTGGGTTTATTAGAATATACAATTTTATTAAAAAATTATCAAATTTTCAGTTGTTATTGAATTTATTGAATAAAAATCTGGTTTCGTTAGAAGAAAAGAAAAATTTTGATGCTGCTCATCTTCAGTTTTAAATTGCTCTGATAAAGAAAACCAACTGATGAATGTGGCGTTTGGTGAGTCTGCTATAAACAGAACACAATTGTGGTATAACCGGTTTAAGGAAGACCGAGAAGATGTCAATGATGATGCTAGTGCTAGTCGCCCGAGCACGTCAACAACCTATGAAAGCATTGAAGGATTGAAGAAAATGATTTTGGGTAATCGTCGAATCACTATTAGAGAAACGGCAGCGAAGCATAATGCATAATTGGCCATTACAACCCTTCAGTCAGGATTACGGCCTAGCTTCTCACACCACTTATGTTGTGTGTGTTAATCTTATACATGAGTGGTGGGACCTACAGTTTAAAGCCGACTCCGAACGACAGATTTTTGAGAAACTTTTCATGGCAATTTTATTTAGTCTCAGAGTTTTTGCCAGAAATCTGCTGAGAGGAAGCCGCCGAAGAAATATTTTTTTTCATATTTCGTTTTTGATGTCTGACCGGGGATTAGAACCCTGGCCTTTCGTCTAATAAGCCAACACACTACCCACTAGACCACGGCAGCGAAGATTGTTCCAAAATTTCAAAATTTTGAGCAAAAACAACGTCGCAAGAACATCGCTTCGGAGATGTTGAAGGATTTGCTCAAAAAGGTCATAACTGATGACGAATCATGGATGTATGACTATGACATTGAAACCAAAGCCCAATCATCCCAATGGAAGCTTCCAGAAGGGCCAAGACCGAAAAAATCATGTCAAGTGAAGGTTTTGCTCACTATTCTCTTCGATTACAATGGCGTGGTGCAAATGAATTGCCACGAGATCGTACGGTCAATAAGGAATACTACCTTGAAGTTATGCGCCGATTGCACGAAGCAAGTCGTCAAAAACGCACAGAATTGTGAAAAAACCAATCATTGGATTTTGCGCCATGATAACGCGCCAGCTTACACATCGTTTCATGTGCGTGAGTTTTTGACCAAAAACAAAACTGTAATCATGCCCCAACTACTACTGTATTCACCGGACTTGATCCCTGCTGACTTTTTCCTCTTCCCAAAAATGCAGACACCGATAGTTACTTTGAAGGGGACAATTCTTTTTGAAAAAATTGAAAATAACGGTTTAACGCTTTGACCTTTAGGGAAAGTTCAAGATGAAATAAATATTTGCCCAAAAATTATGAAAATATTTGACACTGTTTGGTCACACTTAAAACTTAAATCAATGATGTTTTTTTTTTTTTGTTTTGCCCTTCAAAATTATTGTGTGAACACATTCGGTCAAATATTTCCCAGATGTGACCGTATCTGTTGAAACAAATTATGTTTTACAAATATTACCATCAAATCCTTTTATTATTTCAATTCTTGTTTGAAGTTTTGTTTATTTTTTAAGATTTTAGATTTTACAATTTCGATATAATTTCCTAGGGAAATATAGCATCAATGTTGTTGTTGAAACACAAAAACAATTTTATTCCGGTGGAGTCCTAACGCATACAACTGTGATACTACAGTGATGTTTGTCATAAATTATATCAAATCATAGGAATATTGAATATAACATAAACAAACAAAAGCCGCAGCGTTTTATAGTATTCTGTTTATAATGTTTGTCGTATTTGTTATTTGGCCAGAGAAGCTGCATATATTCCATCCAACCGATGCAATCGCATCTCCTTTCCGATAGACAATAGAGCATTTGATAGAAATTATCAAGCAAACAGAAATTCATCTTGGAATGTAGAAATAAACCTCCACCGCCAACATCCATGTAAAATCGTGAAATTACCATCAGCATTACAAATTCAAGGATATGCCCTGCAAAATGAATAATACGCTACGGTATACGTTAAGACACTATCAAACTGTATCAAAATGAAATAAAATGTTTTGTGGGGCGAACATCAGATAAGAAGATAGAATTCTTAATTTTACTTCCTTCACGTATAATGGTAGATCTAATTTTAAAAGGAGAAACCACTAACAACAATACCATTAGCTGTTAAAACCAATTGAAATTTTTATGAATGCAAACTGGGGATACTGTGGTTATAACCTTGTGTATGTATATGTGCCTTATGCCATAAACACAATAAACAGAACACATAACGTCTACTTTGCGTAGAGAATTGCGTCCTGCTATTCAAATTGATGACCAAATTGTATCGCAGCATACACATGTGCAATACTGAGGCTTATTCCCTTGCGTATATATATATGTCCTTAGGCCACAGACACAATAAACGCAAAGCAGCAAAAGGTAATTAAAACCTCTGCTCTATGCATGTTTTTGTATTGATAGCGTTAAAACTCTCATTGCCAGAAAAAATTCTCTCACTGTGTGCACTAATTCTCTCATTGGTGCCAGCAGAATCTTTGCTTGTTGTCGGGGTGACTTTAAAATAATCACTTACTGCTTTTGCTGTGTTGCGTTTATTGTGTTTTTAGCATTAAACTGATAACAATAATTTGTAGCACAAAATTATCACTTAAAATAGCAATAGGTTTTGAACGTTACAAATTTTGAGAAGTAAAAGTAGCACATTCTCTCGTACATAATTTATAATTTACAAACTATTTTACGCCGTAATGAATTACAATTCTTATCTCACTTACTATAGGAAGAAATTAATTGTCAGCGCTGGGTGCATCACTCATATTAAAATTTTTTTGTTTCTTTTTTCCGTCGACTAGATGTTAGTAGCAAAAATTTAAATTCTTCAATTCTTCGCCATTGCATTGGTCGGCAAACATATGTTTAAGGACCACCGATGACTTTAACGAGACAATATTGAATTTTGAAAAAATGTTAACGTTAGCGACTAAGTCCGCCATTAAGGCTCCTAATCAAATCAGATGCAGCAGACTTTATTCAGCTGATACTAAAGCCACCCAACTTAACAAAAACAATTTCAGGAATGAACGAAATGTCTCCAGAAACTACTGGAATCTTAGAAAACTATGTCGTTAAGGAGATATTTGAAAAATTTAAAGGCAACTCCTCACACGTAACTAAACAGACCTGTGATCCACTTATGGGACCCAAATGGCAATTGGGCTAAAAATGATGCAGAAACGGAAAAGTTATTTGTTAATCACCGATAGAATTGAACTTCCATCCATTATTCGTGAAAATTTGCATGCTTTAAGCTTCGAGACTCGGGATATTGAGAAAGCTATTGAGAGTCTAAGCCCAATTAAAGTATGAACGTATATTGATACTTTCGCATTTGCTGCCGGCAATGTCTTTTTAAGTGTTCATGAAAGTAAATTGTTTGAAACACCGTACTCACAGGACTCAATATTTTTATTGGAAAAATGTTTAAAGAAGTGGAAAGGAATTAAAGTAAATGAGCAAAAGTGCGCACACATAACGTTTGCTTAAACTAGAGAATCGTGTCCTGCTATTGGGATTATAAGAAATGATATTCGGTCAGAATACATTTATTTTTTTCTTTTGTTTTCTTTGTTTTCTTTTCTTTTCTTTTTTTTTTGCAATTACCGATTAAGTGTATAAATTCACAGATCAGAGATCAGAAAGCCTCGCTTGATTCTCATATTAAATTGAGATTATTTTTAAGTCTATTGCGGTGGAATTTTAAAATTATTTACTGTCAGTAACACTATTTAATTGAAAGAAATTAAACAGTGGATGCTTACTTTATGCTCCCACTGTATATACAGCTTTGTTATCAGTATTTAAAGAACAAAGCTGATGCAATATTAGCAGAATATTTCAATATTTTCTACTTATCGCTGTGTTCACAGATAACCGTATAAAAGGCAATGGTTATTAATAAATCACATCATAACAGGATTTTCTTGGCTAGGATGAAATACTGGGTAGAATTATACTCTTTTTTGTGTATTTTGTGGGCGCAATGTTTTGCAGTAGGCGAAACAAAAGTAAGTGTTTTCTATGTTTGATTGAAATTAAACAAGAGATTTTAATTTAAATTGTTCATCAATGCAGATCATTAATGATGATATCCCTGAAGAGATTTATTCATGTGATTATACACGCTTCGAAACACAATTGGAACGATTGAAACTACAAGCGGCAATCAATCATGAAATGCAACTACGGCAACAAAAAGAACTATTCGGAAATCTAGAGAGAAAAGTCACTGATTTATCATCGAAAATTGAAAGAATTCAAGATAAATTTTTCGATTTTATACGGGCGGAATCTCATGCACAAGTTCGGGCAGTGACACCAGCCGGCGATGATAAAATCGTAATCATGAATGGCATTAAAGAAAAGTTACAACAACAGGAGCAAATTTTAAATAAAATTATAGATAATCAATATGCCAGCAGGCAACTCATAAAAGAAATTGATTTAAGGGATCATATGCAGATCTTGAAGGACATAATGTCCGATAATTTTGAATCTCTGCAGAGAATGAACGAAAAACTGAAGGCTATCGAAGACAATGCAATACCTAAAATCCATCTAAGGGCTGAGAATCGCGGTTTGTCAAAGTAAGTACATAAAAAATATATATTTTTAGCATAATTAAGTTTAAAGATGAAAAACTTTGAGAGTAAATAAAATTATTATGAAAAGTTTCTCAAACATCTGTCGTTCGGAGTCGACAAAAAACTAAAAATTACACACACAACATAAGTCGTGTGAAAAGCTAGGTCGTAATTCTGACTGAAGGGTTGTAATGGCTAATTATGTAGGTAAGTTTAGAGATTAGAGATGATTTCCTTCAAAGGAAAAATTGAAAAAAAGAAACAAAAAAAAAATACGAAATGAAAATAATTCTTTCTTTCTGCCAGTTGTTAACACTATTACCAATGCTGCCTAATCACTCTTACTGAACTAAAAAGAAATGTTTTTAGTTTTAATTGACGTCAAGTTTATGTCACTAAAAATTCTCAAATTTTTCAAAGGCTTTTTTTTTTAAATTGGTCGCCGTAGTCTAGTAGGTAGTGTGTTGGCTTATTAGACGAAAGGCCAGGGTTCTAATCCCTGGTCAGTCATCAAAAACGAAATATGAAAAAAATATTTCTTCGGCGACTTCCTCTCAGCAGATTTCTGGCAAAAACTCTGAGAGTAAATAAAATTGCCATGAAAAGTTTGTCAAAAATCTGTCGTTCGGAGTCGACTTTAAACTGTAGGTCTCGCCACTCATGTAAAAATTAACACACACAACATAAGTGGTGTGAGAAGCTAGGTCGTAATCCTGACTGAAGGGTTGTAATGGCCAATTATGTATGTATGTATGTTTTTAAAATTCATGGCCTTCATTTAAAACTTTTCTTCAAATACTTTACTTTTAAGCTCCAATCAATCATATCCCACCAGTTGTGCAAATTTCAATGCCAATTATTGTGCAATGAATAAGTGTCTCATTAAGAATGATGTGTATGGACCCGCACCTTTTTTGGTTGCCTGTGAGAACAGTGTAGACGGTGGTGGTTGGATGGTTATACAACGACGTATCAATGGCGTGGTGGATTTTTACCGCAGTTGGGATGAATACAAAACCGGTTTCGGTGATCTTGATGGTGAATTCTTTATAGGACTAGAAAAATTGCACGCCTTAACGTCAACACTTAAGCCTGTAGAATTACTGATACAACTGCAGGATTTTGATAACATCCTAAAGATCGCTAAATATGACGACTTTCAGGTTGACAATGAAAAAGCAAATTATAAAATAATTGAAGTGGGTTCGTACACCGGTGATGCAGGCGATTCATTTAGTTGGCACAAGAATTTAAATTTCTCCACAAAAGATCGTGATAATGATATTGGCGATGGTAATTGTGCCATCGTTAAAAACGGTGCCTGGTGGTATGGAAACTGTTTTCACAGGTTAGTTAATAAATTATTAATTTAAACATTTTTAATAAGCAATTTTTCATTGTTGTTTTAGCAATTTAAATGCCAAATACTATAACGAACCAAAGGATATTTCATCACATAATGGTATTACTTGGAAAACATTTCATGGCTTTAATTACTCTCTAAAATTTGTGCAAATGTTAATACGGCCAAGAAAATGACAAATATTTAATTGGCAGTTAATTGATATTTAGTTAAGCATAAAATTTAATAAAAAAAAATTATAATTTGGATTTCAAATTAAATTATAAATTGTTGCATTATTACTGGCTTCGGCTGGCGGGTTATATTTTATGATTTGCCAACTAAAAGAAATTTATAGATGAAGGGTTAAAAAAAATCCAAAAAACATACGTTTTGTACACTTTGCAATCGTGCTACTTTGCAGTCAAAAATAATCGTATAATTGGCGCCTTTCTAGCATGCATTAAGGGCTTTTTAAAAAAATTAAAAATAAATTAAAAAAAAAAAAAATCACCGTTTAATAGCACAAAAATGAATTCCTATCGCATCCAGTTTGTCATAAAATTGTGATTTTTAGTGTTTGAGTGTTTGATGCTCCGTATTAACTCGTAATATTTGCCAACATCATTAAAGATTTCCTTAAGTCAGGCATTTTTAATAAATCATGAATCTGCACTTTGTTTCCTATCACCGTCATTCTCAGTTTTAGGTCCAACCACTCTGTACTACAATCCTGACGCATGTACAATCTGGTGCATTATGTTAAAGAGCAATAAAGTTGCCGTAGTCTAGTAGTAAGTATGTTGGCTTATGATATGAAAAAAATCTGAGTTAACCTTTCTTTCAAAGTTGCTCAGTATAGAATTAATGTTGAGAAGCTCCAAGCTTTATAATATCTTTGTGTACCTGACTAACGGTAAATTTTATTTATTAAAAATTAAAATCATACTTTTTGGACTTTGTGCATGTGTTATCGATATGCTACATTTACACTTTCTTTTATATTGAGGAAGTAAAGCAAAGTTTCACGCAATTGCTTCCGTTTGAGAACTAAATTCGGAATATTTCTAGAGGAGAATACTTATTTACACCATTACCTTCAATAAGGAAGTGTGAATACATATGTATACACTCCAAAATATCCAATTACTTATCAAAGACACAAACCATCTATGGAATATATATTCCACCTTATGAATACAGTATTTGTGTATTCAGGGAACCCTAAACGAATTGTGAAATAAATTATTAAATTCCGTGGGAAAGTTATTTTTCTTTATTTTACAATGTATTTGGGATGATTTGGAGAGGAAAAAATTCTTTGAATCCAAAACTTTCAGAATATTCTGATTTTTAAGTTTACTGTCCCTATTCTGTCATCGAGTTTAAGGGTGTGTTATCTAACTTGGAAGTAGAGCCCTAACTCACTGAAACAAATTGATGATTTGCGATTATTTCTTCTACCAATTGGGATTGCACGTGGGTTTTTTATATCCATTGGGATTCGAAGCTAGGCCTTTTTCTCGATTTGGGTTCGAGTCTAGGCTCCTCGACTTGTAAATAAGCTGTTTCAACCACTCACTACACCATGCCTAAAATTCAAAAATTAATACAATTGCACAAAATCTCGATATGACACCAAGAGAGTATTTAGGAGATCATTTGGAGGACCGCTTACGTAGCCCCTAAATCTCACACAAAAGTCAACGGAAAAACTTATTCAAGAGTTAATGGCGGCAAATAAAATTTTCAATAGTATGTGGTACTAAATGTTTGTTTATAATTTTTAAAAATCCATAAAAATTGTTTCGTTATAAAAATATTTTTATAGTTCCACTTAAACTTCAATAATTGTGACATCAATAATACGACACTGCCATCCGTATTCCAACTACAACTGCAGGAACGACAAATGATTTAATTTTTTATGGCGTGGACACTCAATAACGACAAAGCTTTTATTATTTAGTGTGGATATCCAAGAACGAGAAAGACTTTCATTTTTATAGCGGGGATACTTATGAAAGAGAAAGGCTCTCATTTTTATAGCCGAACGCTTTCATTTATTTACAATTTTCGAAACCATAATATTTTTATAGCCCTACATACTTCATAATTATGACAGCAATAATATGACAACAATACAGCAGCGTGGCTACCCAGAATCGTGTAAGGATTTTATATTTATAACGAAATTTTTATCCAAACTAATCGAAAATTTTCAAAAAAGGGAAATTTTTTCGATTTCCTTATTTCAGTTTTAAACATACTGTAATGATGTAACACTTTAGTCAGGATTACAACCTAGCTTCACACACTACTTACGTTGTATGTGTTAATTTTATATACATGAGTGGCGGGGCTTATCAGACGAAAGGCTTATCAGACGAAAGGCCAGGGTTCAAATCCCCGGTCAGACATCAAAAACGAAATATGAAAAAATATTTCTTCGGCGACTTCCTCTCAGCAGATTTCTGGCAAAAACTCTGAGAGTAAATAAAATTGCCATGAAAAGTTTGTCAAAAATCTGTCGTTCGGAGTCGACTTTAAACTGTAGGTCCCGCCACTCATGTATAAAATTAACACACACAACATAAGTGGTGTGAGAAGCTAGGCCGTATTCCTGACTGAAGGATTGTAATGTCCAATTATGTATGTTATGTTATGTATGAGTGGCGGGGCCTACAGTTTAAAGTCGAATTCGAACGACAATTTTTATTTACTCTCAGAATTTTTGGTGGAAATCTGCTGATAGGCAGAAAATAACGTTTTTAATGGATTTTCAGATTACATGCAAATATCATTATGAGTTCCATTAGTGTCGAGACTAAATTGCTGTTTAAATTATTTTCATTATTAATGTATTATGTTTTGTAAATATTATTAAATTATTATTCCCGTCTAAGGGCCAGTGTTACAATTTAAGTTTAAAGTTGGGTTTAGTTAAATATAACTTTAGTTAAAGTGAACTTTAAAGTCACCTTTAACTGCTTATCGTTATTACAACCTAATTATAAAATAAAGTTAACTTTTTCAAAAATATTTCTCCTGCGACTTCCTCTCAGCAGATTTCTGGCAAAAATTCCCAGAGTAAATATAATTGTGAACAAAAGTTTTTCAAAAAAAATCTATTTGGAGCCGACTTTAAACTGTAGGTCCCGCCACTCATGTATAAAATTAACAAACACAGCCTAAGTGGTGTGAGAAATCAGATCATAACGCTAAGTGAAGAGTTGTAATGTCCAATTTGTGTATGTAATTTCGAACTTCCCTAAATGTTTCAATAAAAGATAAGGAAGAACTTTATCAATATAGTAATCAATTCCCAAACAAACACTTGCTTTGTGTATGTAGGATACATTGAATATTGGGTATACCATCTAAAACAATATCGTTGAATAACAAGCATATTGCAATTTAATTAAAAGGAAAGAAAAGAACGAAGGAAAAAGAAAATCAGATAGAAACCGTCAAAAGGATAGTAAGCCTTAATTGAAACCATAAAAAGCAGCGGTAAAGGTTGATTAATTTTCAATGATTCATTTCCTGCATTTTTAAGCAGTTGGCTTGTGGTAAGAATTCATGGTAGATGGTAGAAAATAACCACAACCATGAGGCAATGGCAAAGTAGAGAAAGCTACTGTGCTGTACATTAAATTTTTTCAATTTTAATTTCAATAAGAAGATTTCTTCACGTACGATTTTGGTTTAAATAAGGAAATAATTAAATTGTTTACATTTTGCTCAAGACCGCTATCCCTATAAAGCACAATTAAACGTTTAACGGAATAACGGAAAAATTATGTCCTTTGCCAATAACTAGATATGTGTACACAGCAAAATTCAGTAGAACTTATGAAAGTACGAGTGGGAGACGGCCCGTTTCAAAAAAACTGTGGGACTAATTAGAGAAGTATCGAAAGAGCCAAGTCTCAAAATAGTATTACCCGCTTCACCATTTGTGTTTTTTACCGTAATTCTCGAGTTTAAAGTCGACGCTTAACGACTGATTTTTTGAGAAACTTTTCATGGCATATTATTCACTCTCAGTGTTCTATCAGAAGACTTCTGAGAGGGGAAGTCAACGAAAAAATTTTTTAAATATGCTTCTTCGAGATGTCTGAGCCAGGGATTTAACCAGGGGCTTTCGTCTAATAAGGTAATACATTACCTACTAGACTACAATGACTATAAAACATATGCTAAGAGCATGCCATTAAGATAGGTAGGTAGTTCGGAGTGGTAGCTTTGATACCAAAAGCTCACTTAAGCACGCATAGCGGCTCGTTATAATGCCTCATGTAAAAACAGTTTCTGTACTGACCAAGTCCCTTCAAACCTAGGAGGAAGAAGAAGTTGGTCAGCGGAAGGGCTGCGCATTAAAAACACTACTACCCCACGCTGGAAAACCATAAACCATAAATGATGAACGAAGCTATATCCTTAACATCAATGGATGATAGCTCCGTCAAGCTAACAAGGATTGGAGCTCCAAAGATATACATATACCAGTACCTGTACCTTGCAAGAGATGGGTATTTACAAAGAAAGTGGATAACAGTCTGCTTTTCCTCAGCGGATCTGCATACTCTGCAGAAGTCGTTAAATGGTAGCCGCATTCTTTCCGGCGTTCTTGCTCATAACTCAATGACCTGTAAGTTTGGCCACCGTGGTCGAGATGACGTTACGACCAAGTCCAAGTAAATGGTTGGTACGTCTTCTATCCATCAAGGGCCAAGTGAGCCTAGCAGTGGGGTAGGACTCCTCATTGCCTCAGGATAGATTGACGTTTCGAAAGAACTTCCGTGCGATAGCCAACTTGACCGAAGTATGTGACATACCCAAACCGATTGAATTTGAGGATTCCGGAAATAGTGCACCAGCCCTCGTAAGAGATGGGTATTTACAAAGAAAATGGATAACAGTCTGCTTTTCCTCGCGGATCTGCATCCTCTGCAGAAGTCGTTAAATGGGAGCCGCATTCTTTCCGCGTGTCTTCCCATAACACAATGACCTGTAAGCTGGCCACCGTAGTCGAGATGACGTTACGACCAAGTCCAAGTAAATGGTTGGTACGTCTTCTATCTATCAAGAACCAAGTGAGCCTAGCAGCGGAGCAGGATTCCTCATTGTCTCAGGATAGGTTGGCGTTTCGAAAGAACTTTCACGCGATGGCCAACTTGACCGAAGTATGTAACATACCCATGTCGATTGAATTTGAGGATTCCGGAAGTAGTGCACCAGCCTGGCGAGCTTATCGGCTCTGTAGTCTCCCGAAATATTACTATGCCCGGGAAACCAGATGAGTGTGACACTGAAGCGCCCAGAAAGAAGATCGTGACATCGGCAACACTTCCTGACGATCCTGGATTTATTTACAACGTTCGACAGAGATCTTATTGCAGCCTGGCTATCAGAGAAGATCGATATATATTATGCGGATCCATCACCTTTGCAATAATCCGTTGCCTTTAAGGCTGAGCATTAAATTAATGTGAACCAGATAACATTTTTAACAGAGAAAGTGTCCTACCGCAGTTTAACAGCAGATTAATGCAAATGGTCGAGAGTGCCATCTCCTGGCAATAGTAAAAAATCGTACGTAGTGCGATTGTAATTTTGTGTTAGGACCGAGAGTTCAATAACCACCAACTAATATACGAATAAATTATGTAAAAGTGCATAATTACTAGGTAGTAAGACTATAAAGAGAAAATAATGACAATAACAAGTCAATTGTGAACTTTTAAAACTTTGATTTCAAAGAAATTCTTGAAAATTGCCGTCCTCGCAACTATGGCAAGTTAGCATACGCAGCAATCTTTCAAAAATAGAATACAACGGCTTATATGAAAGAGATTATTAAAAGGCAGCGCGACAACAAGCAAAAATTCTGGTAATTTGATTTTAGGCTGAATTAGAGAGGAATTGTTTTGGCAATACAATAACATGCATGAAATAGAGGTTTTTGAAACGCGATCTATGAAATATAACGCAAAGGAACATTTTAAAGGCACCATTGATATAGAATTAATGAAATATTAATTTTTTATTTGTTATTTGTTGTTACTTATGCTTTGCTGGCGTTGTTTTTCTTATAATTAATAGGCATGAAACTTTCCTTAGGCTGCAATTGCAAAATTATTTTGCTTGCTGTGCTGCGTTTATTGTGTTTATAATATCATGCAAGCTTAAACAACAATTTTGGAATTACAATACACCAATGTATTCTATTTTTGAAAGATTGCTGCATTTGCTGCGTTGTGTCTATTAAAATTTAAAACTGCTATGTGATATGTTAAGTATTACAGATTAAAGCTGATATCCTTATGTGATATGTAAAACGTAATGTCTGCCAAATCTCATAAATGTTTACCTCAATACGTTTTCTTTTTAGAAACAGTTCAGTTAATACCAATTTACTCACTTTACTTTAATTAATAGAGAAGAGAAACACAATAAAAACAAACAAACACTCATCAAATGATAAGAGAAACAAAATGACTACAAAATAGCTACAGAGAAACATGCTAACAGCGTAATATACTCTCTCTTTCATTTACTCAAAAAAAAGAAACAAATTCTCTTAGTTTAACATTTGGAAAGGGAACAAATATTACGATATAAGATTGTTTCTGTAGATAATAAGTCACAGCAACAAGTAGGAGAAATAAAACATTTGGTCTTTCCAATAACTGCACACATAATAAGAGAATCACGTTCAACTAGTGGAGGAAATAGAACGTCTGCAAGCATTTAAAAAAAGTTTGAGAGTTTTTTAACTTTTAAATAAAAGCGAACAAATTCTCTTGTTATAAAAGCAAATAATTTTGTTTTCCTATGCCTGTTTAGTTTTGATAAATTTGGCATAAAAAGAAAGCTAAGAACCTGAACTTTTATTTTCTTCTAACACCCAGTAGTGCCACGCCCACTGAATCATGTTTTAATAGATTAAAGGTATTAGCTCATAACATTGCATATATTGAGGAGGATTTAGAAGTGGGCGTAACAAATGTAACTAGAAAATGAAAGTCCGGGCTCTTAGCTTTTATTTGATACCAAATTTATAAAAATTGGTGCTCTACTTACAAAGTTATAAGAAGTTAAAGAAAAAACTTTACAAACATCATCCATCTTGCTGCGCATACACATTCAACACAAAAAATTTTTGCGAAAATTTCATCTCAAAAATTTGGTGTCTTCTACCAGGCGAACAGAATTTTGTACAGGGATGTTTGGCAAAGTATTTTCTTTAACTTCTTATATTTAATAACGAAGACACTAATTTTTATAAACTTGGTACCAAATGAAAGCTGCAAACATGTACTTTCATCCTCACAGTAAGTATTACAATTTTTGCCACGCCCACTTTAAGATATATGGGCAAATAAAATGTAAACTCTTATAACTTTGCCTGTTTAGCATCAATTTTTATAAATTTGGTATCAAACGAAAACTAAGGACCTGGGCTTACTTTTACTTTTAACACCCACGCCCACTGAATTATGTTTAGATATATTAAATGTATTAACTTATGTCTTTGCATATATTGCACAAAAAGAAGAGTGCCGCTGCCAAATAATATAAAAAAGTCCATGCTCTTAGCTTTCATTTGATACCAAATTTATGAAAATCGGTGCTCTACTTACAAAGTTATAAGAAGTTTAAGAAAATATTTTGCCAAACATTATCCATCTTGATGCGCACACACACATCCAACACAAAAAATTTTTGCTTAAATTTCATCTCAAAAATTTGGTGTCTTCTACCAGGCGAACAGAATTTTGTAATAAGGGGGTGTTTGGCAAAGTATTTTCTTTAACTTCTTATAATTTTATAACGAAGGCACTAATTTTTATAAAATTGGTATCAAATGAAAGCTATAAGCATGGTACCTTCAATTCTCACTATAAATATTAAAATTTATGCCACGCCCACTTTAAGATATATGGACAAATTAAATGTAAACTCTTATAACTTTGCTAGTTTAGCATCAATTTTCATAAATTTGGTAGCAAACGGAAGCTAAGAACCTAAACTTTTACTTTTTTCTAACACACAGTAACGCCACGCCCACTGAATCATTTTAATATAGATTAAATGTATTAGCTTATAACTTTGCAAGTATTGAAGAAGATGTTGATGTAGGTGTGACTGGCAAGCTGGCTAGCTCAGTAGCTGGATACCTAGATAGCTGGGTAGCTAGGTAGCTAGCTTGCTCAGTAGCTGGATACCTAGGAAACTGGGTAGATGGCTAGCCGGTGAGCTAGGTAGCTAGGTAACTGGCTAGCTGGGTAACTATGTGGCAAGTTACCTGGCGAGCTGGGTAGATAGGTAACTGGCATGTCTAGCTGGTTACACGCAGCTACCCTGGTATCCTACTAGGCAGCTAGCCAGCTAGACAAATAACCAACTAGCCAGCTACCCAGCTAGCCAGTTACCTAAATACCTAGCTAGCCAGCTTCTGAGTTAACTAGCTATCCTGCTACCCTGGTATCCTACTAGGCAACTACCCAGCTTCTCTGCTGGCCAGCTACAAAGCTACCAAAATATTAAGCTAGTCAGCTACCCTGCTACCCAGCTAGCCAGGTAACCAGCTAGACAAATTACCAGGTATCCAGCTACCCTGCTGGCCAGCTAGAAAGCAACACTACTACTCAGCTACCCACATATTAAGCTAGTCAGCTACCCAGCTACCTATGTATACAACTACTGAGCTAGCCAGCTACCTATCTACCCTACCACCCACCTACCTAAGTATCCAGCTACAGAGCAAGCTACCCAGCTATCCAGCTACCTAGGTATGAAGCTACCGAGCTAGCCAACTACCCACTAGGTAGCTACCCAGCTAGCCAGATATGCAGATACCCTGTTATCCTACTAGACAGCTAGTCTGCTAGACAGGTAACCAGCTAGACAGCTACCTAAGTAACCAGCTACAGAGGTAATCAGCCAAACAGATACCCAGCTGGCCAGTTACCTAGCTACCTAGCACGCCAGCTACCCAGCTATGTAGGTATCCAGCTACTGAGCCAGCTACCCAGATAGCCAGCAACCCAGCTACAAAGCTACCCTTCTACTCTACATATTAAGCTAGTCAGCTACCCCTGCTACTAGCACTACCTAGGTACCTACCTACCAAGCTAGCCAATTACCCTACTAGGCCGTTACTAAAAACAGATACAGTCCCTCAAAGCTGGTTTTCGAAATGAAATTTTCTACTGTGAAGTATCGCATTTCCCAACCGGTGGTTACATTAACAAGGAAAATTGTCACTTGGAGAACCTAGAAGTGATCGTTAAAAAGCCATTGTATTCGGAAAAAAGCGCAGGATATGTTTTTCAAACGTAATATTTCTTTGGCACTTGAATCTCAGCAGATTTGCGGCAAAAACTTTGAGTGTAAATAAAATTGACATGAAAAATGAAAAAAAGGTCACAAATATCTGACGTCGGAATCGATTTACATGTAGTCCGTCAGGCGCTTGATAGTGAGAGTAACCCCCCGCCCCCGCCCCCGCGCAGTGCAGCGACAACTAGCCGGGTGGTGGTGGGTGTAGAAAATAGGTGGGTGATAGATGTTTATGTTACGCGACTAGCTTTTCGTGGAAGCTTAATCGGTGTGGAGCTTCGTCTCAATACACCACCATTTCTTAGTGATTGCGGTCAACGGTGCGTCAGCGGGCGTAATTGTACGCGAAGCATCAAGAATTGTTGCTTTTTTCTTTCGTATTCGGGGGGGACAGAAAACCAAATGGAAACGCCGGCAATGTTTGCGAATTTTTCTAAGCATATTGAAATGCAGACTACAACTACCCTTCTACTCTACATATTAGCTAAGTCGCTACCCTGCTTACTAGCTTACTAGGGTACCCCTAGCGACCGAGCTAGGCCATACCTTAGCGCGCGCCGCCTAGCGGCCTAGGGCGCTACTAAAAACAGATACAGTCCCTCAAAGCTGGTTTTCGAAATGAAATTTTCTACTGTGAAGTATCGCATTTCCCAACCGGTGGTTACATTAACAAGGAAAATTGTCACTTGGAGAACCTAGAAGTGATCGTTAAAAAGCCATTGTATTCGGAAAAAAGCGCAGGATATGTTTTTCAAACGTAATATTTCTTTGGCACTTGAATCTCAGCAGATTTGCGGCAAAAACTTTGAGTGTAAATAAAATTGACATGAAAAAATGAAAAAAAGGTTCACAAATATCTGACGTTCGGAATCGATTTTAAACTGTAGGTCTCGTCAGCCTTATATAAAATTAACACACACAATATAAGTGGTGTAAAAAGCTAGGTTTGTAATGTTTATGTACCATATCTTTTGAAGTTAATCTGTGATTTTTAATAACAATTTTAGTGATTGATCAACTGTCTATCTAATTACAAACATCAAAATTGTTGCTTTTTTCATGACAGAAAACCAATATACGCCGGCAATGTTTCGAATTTTCAAGCCATATTGGATATGCAAGCAACTTTTTATAGAATAATTTGACTTTGTTAATGGCTTCTTACAAAGTGCAGCATAAAATGTTAATATAACGGGTGATACAATTTAGCAATTCAATCAGCCCTGAATAGGCTCCACTCAAAACTGAATATCGAAATTCCGATCCAAAGTAAAGAAATCAATATAGGAAAACAAGGTACATTAAAAAATGCCGTCTTTATTGAAATGTTAAATATTTTTATTATTAATTTTAATAAAAAAAAAATAAATTAAAACAGAAAATAAAAAATTTTTTAACTAAAAAAAAAATTATTGAATTGAAATTTTAATAAAGACATTAAGAAAAGCCAATGTTATATCTAAATATGTATATATGTTGTATATAAATCGAAATTAACAAAAAAAAAAAAGTTTGAAGATCTTGTGTGTGGTCTGTTGAAATGAGATTTTTCTTTAGACACTCACTTTTCATATGTTTGGTATATAACATGCATAGGAAATGAAATCTGACAATTCGATTAAACGATTAATTTGAGCACGAGTAAGCAGCAAACCCAGTTGTTTCGTAAATCCAATAAAATTCAGAACAGTAAATGCCTTCTGACCTATTGTCTCATACTTAATCGAAACAATGTTCTCTTCAGTTTTAATATCCGAAATTATAATAATAGAATCACTGTTTAAATATTCAATTTGTTTTAATTTATATTTTTCCTTTAGAAATACATCTTTTATATGCTTGTTTGAAAACTCAACTATTAAAGAGAGATGAAAATTACAAGAATTAAAAAAATTTGTATTAAGAACGCATATACGTTTGAAATTATCATTGTCGAAGGACAAACCCATTTCTTCCGCTATTCCAATAACATTAGCACTAGCTGCAGCAATGCTAAAGCAATTTATTTTATCACAGTTTAGTGTATGTCCTCCTATATCGAAAATTTGTAAAGAACTTGTTTCTGGAAAAAATTTTAAAATTTTTATATTCCGTAGAAATTCATTTTTTATACGCTCGTTTTTAAACGTAACAAAATAAGTAAGAACATTTGGTTTTGCACTATATACGTCTATATGATCGATAAATTTCCTAATATTCCAAAATAATCCCATTTTGTTTGCCAATTCAATCACATTATCAAAGGCAGTCTCTATACTTAAATCAGAAGATAAAAAATTCCGTATCTCAACAACGCCCCAGTCACTATAATCTAATATTCTTAAATAATGACTTGTATGTGGATTGTATTCATAAATAAATCTATTCTTTAGAAATTCTGTTTTAACTTTCGCATCACGAAAGTAAACATAATAATCAAGATAGTTTTTATCAAGTATATCCACATCTATGTGAATGACAGAATTGTCAGGAATTCGCGCATTCATTTCATTTGCCAATTTACGAACATTCGAAAAAGCCACATCCAAACTTGTATCAGAACATTGGAAACTCTGTATATAAACACATTTATGCCTTAAATCAAAAACTTCTGGCTTTTCCTCTGGTATGGTGTTCGATTGGTGTGCTTTCCTGGAACTGGCAATATTTTCAATAAAATTATGCTCACCGCTTAAGATGCTTTCATTGTTGGTTTCTTTGTTACAATTGTCTCGGGATTTAATATTGCCAACATCAGGAGTTTTAACAACGACGTTGTTCTTTTCAAGATTCTCTACACGATCTTTTAATTTACTTGCGTCATCCTTAGCGTGTCGCAAAGCATCTTCTAAGGTTTTAATCTTTGCCTCAAGTTGTTGAACTGATCGCATCACGCCATTGTTGGAGTTGTCAAGCGCTATATTCTCTGCTTCAGATTGTGTGCCATCAAATTCCAAATGCATTTTCAACGTCATTAGATCACATTCTTGCAGTCTAATTAAAATTCAATGAAAAAATTATTGCGTTGTAGAGAATTCAAGCTTGTTTGCTATCACACACTTACTTGCCATGATTATTGTTAATGTAAAGGAAATTGTAGAAGTAGGAACAGCCAGTGGCAAATATAACATCCTTATTATTGTTAAACGGAATATTATACGTTTTACTTCGAATACCGTAGTTTTGGGACATTTTTCTAGACTATATTTCACAACTGTTCTCTACAATAATTTGTTAAACACTGAAAGCTTTTATTTAGAAATTAATTCGTTGCTGTTTATTGTTGTATTAATACGTTCGTAGACGCTAACAATTTCAGGGAACTCAGAATCTGATTAGATTTACCGCTAATGTATTTTAATTATAAAATATTATGTTCGTTTTTTTTATTAAATTAACAAAAATCGTCTTTAAAATTTGTATACTCTAGCATTTTCGTCTGCGAAAGTATTAATTGCGTTAGCGTTAAAAAGTTCGGATAATACTATTTTCCCTTGGACTTTATTAGGGCATATTTTGGAGTAATTTCCTTTTTAGCAGTTTATTATACACACTTCAAAACATTACCGCTCACTCTCTAAAAACTTTTTAAAAATTATGGCGCCACCTACACCTGTTTACGCGAACATACATGGTATATTATTATTAATTTATTTACTTTATTTATTAATTACAATATAATTACAAATTAAATTTAAATATATGGCGGCTGAGTAACTTCAACCATATGTTTGGTGTAGTTTAACAGACAAGAGTCTCTGGTGGGAATCGAACCTACGGTCCTCACGCTAATAGTCTATCACGACAATCAATATACATATATTATTATTTATTTGTTTATAAAAACAATTAACGTGTCTTATGTCAATATTAATTGCATTTTAATTCATGAATGAATTCATGCATGGAGATTAATGAAATTCAACAAGATTTTCTAAACATGTTGTTGCCATTAAAGTCGTTTTTTTTTTATTGCCCTGAGTAGTGGCAACAAAAAAGCCAAAATAAAAAATCTGTAACAAATAGAATTTTGAAATAAAATAATTTCGTTTTTAATATTACAATTTCAATTAAAGTAATAGAAAATATAATTTTTATTGCAATATTTACATTTAAACAATGTAATTATTTTCTGTGTATATTACTGATTTAACTCTGGCAACTTTATTTTGCTTTGTTTTTTTAATACGTAGTTTTGAAGATAAAAAAGCTTTATCTCACGCTTTTTATAATAGACGCTTACTACAACATCTTGCTATTTATTGCATTCATTGTTGTATTTAAGCCCCGCTTAGCCAATCGTCCAAGCAACGTAACGGAACGTACATTTGTTTTTAGCATATCAAGAAGAATGTAAATGCTTACCGAAATTACATTACGCATTTGACTTCATGCACACTCAAATTCGTTTGAGTTGTTATTCACGCATTCATTCAAAATACGAAATGATCTTCTTTTAGCGAACTCACCATATTCAATATAATGTAAGTAAAACACTAGTAAAAAAAGAAATTTTGTTCATTCGGCTTCATGGATAAATGCTTCATCGGTGTTGTGAGACGAAAGAGTGTCAGTTGTTTGCTCTATAAAAGGTTTTTTTGAAAACAACAACACTTTGGTATAACCACCACACACTTTGTTATTGTATAAACATATATTGCTTGGCTTGAGAAAAAACAAAAAAGAAACAACAACAATGCATTGATGGATGCATTCTATGTCATTTTACAAAAACAATTGTATTGCTTTAGCTTTGCTACGATTCTCCCACTACCACAGTCATAATTTAATACAACCTAAACAAAACAAAGTTTGAATGGCACTCTGTTTCCTACAAAATTATTCTTTTGTCATCGTTGTTGTTATGCATGCATTTTAAACCCTTGAGCAGAGAGGAAAGAGAGTTGTTTTGTGCTCTAAGGCAGGGATTACCATTTCATAGCACAATTGTGCAGAGAGAATTCACACACATTGCTTATGCTCTTTTATTTAGTCGTCGATCAGACTTCGGCGAATGCAAAAGTTAGCGGATGCTATAAGATATTTTTTCAGGTTTACACTCAATAAATATTTTAAGTTGTAAACATTTTAAAAATGCTTAAATGACATTTTAAGACATTTAAATAATAAGGAAAGGGAACAGATTTTTTGTAGACATAAAGCAATTTTTTTGGAAAATTTAAAATTAAAAGGTTTTTTTATTAGTAGGTGGGGAAATTTATGAACTAAAAAGAGTTCCCACCAAATATCTAAAAAACATTCCCTAATTTTCGAGTTAAAGATGTATAACTGTATGCATGTTGATGAAATGAAAATCAAATTAGTGTATATTACTAACATTTGTTCTTGACAGTAAATAAAAAAAATCACTCAATTTATTTTCACTCATTTACTCACTAATGCACAACCAAAAATATTTTGGTAAACCCCCGCTCCGTGGAATGTAGAATGCAAAAAAACATAAAAAGGAAAATAACATTGATTTGTTGATTCTATTCCTTTATAATAACAAGGCGTTTATAATTTGTAAAGAATGTTAAACTTTGCTGTAATTTGGTTTACATTTCGTTAAGTTGTTATGAAATGCTGAAATGAAATACAATTTCATATGAAGATCCACGTATTTTTTGTTGTTATTGTCTTGTAATCGTTATGTTATTGATTGATGTTAAGCCGACAGCCGGTTAGTAGTAATTTTCACGCTGTTTTAGAAGGTGTATGTGGAAGTGTTTCCGGTTTAAAATTGAAAGTAAAAGTAATAAATTAAAGTTTTCTAATAAGAAAATATGAAAAGTTGTGTTAATAAAATAATTAATATATATATTGTGTTCAAATAAGCGTGTGTAATTTTTAATATAAAAATGCAAATGGAATAAAAAGGCTTTAAGTAAATTTCTTTCTTTGTAGTTCTATAAAAATCATTAGAAATTTTTCAAAATGGAGTCAATCAACGACGGTGTATACTAAAAAAATGGCAAAAATCAAATGTAAGTGAAGTGCAAGGCATTGAATGTAAAGTAAAGGCAACACAACATCAAAAAGGTTTTAATAAGTAATAAAATTTGAACTCCCTAGCTGGAGTTCAATAGCATAGTGATCGGTTTATATAAAAAAAAAGAAAAGAATACATGTTGTGTTGTTAGTGCATGGCCTTGAATGTGAAAAAGTGTTTTTTTTTGTGCGTAGATTCATGCACATACATATATGGTATATAGGCATATATTTTTAAATGTGTGTGTAGTGGAAGTATATAGCATTGGAATAACGAAGAGAGAGAGAGAGAGAGAAGATGTGTGTGGATGAGCAGTTCTTAAAAGGTGAGTTTCAAAATAATTTGTAATTCAACACAATAAATTTTATTTGTTTTGATGCTTGCAAAACAAATGCCGTAGTATTGGGAGTTGCAAGAATGAGAGAAAAGTGTTGTGGTTTGTGGTACAAAAAAACTAACCTGCTATCTTATAAGAAAAACTCTAACACTCCTGTTTAAAAGAGTAATACTGCAGTAATGTTATGGTGATTTCAAGGTTATTTATTGGCATACCAAGCCAGTTAAAGAAGGAAATTTTGCATGAGTTTAATCAAAAGGCCAGATTAGAAGGTTTTCGTGTTCAAATGATTTGTTTTCCTTTTTCTAATTCTATCATTAGCATTATGTTGAACATATTGCTAACCTATTAATAGTTGAAAAGCGCAAATCATAAAATACGTAATGATAAAAAAGTACTGAAAGTGTAGCGAGGGTACTGTGGTATTTTTGAATTGGAAAAGTACTGAAAAAAGTACTAAAGTACTGACTTCTTCAGCACTGTTCTCCGTATGGTAAAAAGAGAACGTTCGTTACGGTACCTTACGTTACGTGTGGGTAACTGATACTTTATAAATAATTTGCAATTAAGCGTGTTGAACACACAAAAAATTAAGCTTAAAAAGCTAAAAAAAAAAACAAACTTTAAACATGGCCATTTCTCGAGCATTATTTGGTTATTATGGTCGTCACAATCGGTCTACTGTGTAACAAATTTATAAGAATAAAAAAGAAATTTAAAAAGTTACAGAGAAACTGTTTTCCGTAACTGAGATCAACAATCCCGGACAGTTAGTTATAGAGGGAGGAAATCGGAACTGGTAGTGTGCTGCATAATGATGTTGCATTGATTCTTTTTTATGACTGGCATTATACCTTCCCTATCAATATTATTATATTTTGAATAATCCACAAAGAGATTAGATTCTGTTGTGGAAATCGAACCCACTTCCTCCGCGATAGCATATTATTACGGTATCTGTGAAACTATTTATTCACTTATTTTGCATTTGGATTTTCATTTCTATCAAAATAAATGCTCGTCTGTAGGCCATACACTAAGTTCTAGGTTACTAAAAACAGATACAGTCCTTCAAAGCTGGTCTTCGAAATGAAATTTTCTACTGCGAAGAATCGCATTTCCCAAACAGTGGTTACATTAACAAGGAAAATTGTCACTTGGAGAACCTAGAAGTGATCGTGAAAAAGCCATTGCATTCGGAAAAAGCGCAGGATCTGTTTTTCAAACGTTGCAATAAAAACATATACAATGTTGTAGGAAAAATGGTTTTTTATTTTGTAAAGTAAAAAATCTTCCATATAATTATCAGTTGATTTTTCTTCATCATCAGCCATAAGAACTTTAATCATGCAATGAGCACATTTTTACAGACTCATCGGGGATCATATACGGGAAAGTGAAAACTATGTTCATAGTCGTTGCGGTATTATAAAAAGAACTCCGCAAACGTTAACTCCGTTTCATGACGGTTTTAAAAGAGTATAGAACAGAAAGATCCAGCAGAATCATCTTTTGGAAATGGGCAAAGTTTTTCTCCTTCAACCGCATTATAATGCTTGTATATTGGTTTGCTATTAAGTACTAAGTCTAAAGTCATTTAAATAATCCCCTATAGATCGTTTGCAGCAGTTACTCGTTTATTTCAAGTTTTCGATTACCTTTTCGACGATGACTTGATGAAAGTTGACTTTTCAATGGCTCTAACATTAGGGGCTTATCTGTGCAGACACGGTATTTAACATAATTCTACAAAAAAAGCCTATTGGTCTCAAAGTAAAAGTAATTTTTCTGAAAACTTCTCATGAGGCAAAGCCAAAATCGTTCGTGTTATAAGACTTATCTAACTGTGTTTTTAAAATCACCTAACGTCCAGTACATGATCTCTAATCGAAGACTAAAAAAAGTTGATTATCACACGACTACAGCGCTCTGAAATCTCGGTAAAGATTCTCCCATGAAAATGTTCAAAATTTTCTCCTGATCATTATGCGCTCCAAATACTAACTTTTCCTAATGCAATGGCCGTCTTTATACCATGTAATCGTGTATTGAAAGCCACTATGAAATTAAGAGAGTTCTGACTATTGAAAGAAATTATAATTTGAAGATACAAAATGGATCCATAAAAACTTAGCCACTCAGTCTCTGAATTTCATTAAAGACGTTAAATTTACGAAATTAGTGGATTCAGTCATAGACTCTATGACTTCACACCAAATTCATCAAGTGCACTCACAACCAAAAAACAATATCGGCGAGCTACGGACAGCTGTTATTGATTTAGGTAAGAAGTTGGAAAGGGACAGACAACATCAAGTGAGTCCACCGATATTTATTCTTCAAATTGATTTAAAGGCACGGTGGTAGGTGTTTGCGAAGCTTTTATTAAATAATCGGATAAAAATTTTCTTCAGTGGTGGCGTAGTCTCTGTCTTGCCAATTACCTAAAAGTCACCTCATATATACCCGAGTGCCATTACACTATAAGCCGCATATGGTACCCCTATTAAACTCATAGGGGAAAAACGTTTCAATTTAAATCTTGGTCTTTGTCGACATTTTTTCTGATCTTTTGCCATTGCGGACGTCACTTCGCCTGTAGTTGGATCAGGTTTTGTCTTATTGCTAACGCCTACCAACACGTGGTACGTCGTACGCCAACCACATATGATGCTACAGCTGCTATTAAAACATTCAATGCGAATAACCATTATTCTAGAACAATTCCAGGGCATCACTAAAATGTCGCCATATGAATCGAAAACTAAATACACCACAACGCACCAATTAGAAACCACATGGCAACCCGCGCTCTGATGTCCCGATCATCTTTCGCCTTAGAAGCTAGCCGCTGCTAAAGATAAATTCGATTTTTTCATTGCAATAGGCATTGTGAACCGTCGCGCAACAATTTGCCAAGTTCATTACATATGGTGAAGAAAAGTGACGCTACACGGAGACCATGTGGCGATTATCGTGCTCTAAACCTATCCTACCGGCTAGATGCCCACTGCCATACCGATTTTACATTAATAGACCTGCAGAAAACATCACCTGGACAATGTACCCAAGACGGCTTTTAACATGTCCTTAGGGAACTGCTTCTCGCTGCTCTTCTCAACAAATTCGACAAATCTTTTTATTGACACATCCATAGTGAAGATAATTCTTTATTAGGAAAATGGATCTGATCAAAATTTCCTAAAGTACCAATAAACTACTGGTAGTCGCCGTAGTCTAGTAGGTAGTGTGTTCGCTTGTTAGACGAAAGGCCAGGGTTCGTATCCCCGGTCAGACATCAAAAACGAAATATGAAAAAAATATTTCTTAGGCAGCTTCCTCTCAACAGATTTCTGGCAAAAACACTGAGAGTAAATAAAATTGCCATGAAAAGTTTCTCAAAAAACTGTCGTTCGGAGTCGACTTTAAACTGTAGGTCCCGCCACTCATGTATAAAATTAACACACACAACATAAGTGGTGTGAGAAGCTAGGCCGTAATCCTGACTGAAGGGTTGTAATGGCCAATTATGTATGTATGTACCAATAAACTACGTTGTAGTAGTTCACATTACTTAAGCTCATGAAGAAACTGTATTTTGTATGATTTCATACCAAGCCTAAAATTATCCAGATATTCGACCTGAACTACTGACAATTATTGTTTATTATTATATTTTACTTAAATTTTGTGCATTTGCTTCAATGTATATTTGATTACCTCCTTAATTGATCATTCATTACAACAGGATTACTTCACAACTTCCTACACATCTCATGTTGTCCGTGTTAATTATTCCCATGAGTGGCAGTTCAATGTTGACTCTGTACGATAGATTTGAGGAACTTTTCTCACAGTTTTACTCTCACAGTTATTGCCAAAAGACAGCTGAGATGACATTGCTGAAAGAAATATTTTTTTGCGTTTTGTTTTACTCGAGATGTCTGAGCTGGGGTTTGAATTACGGCTACTTCAGTAGGTAATTAGTTTTATAAAATGTTTACTTTTAGATTTTTCTATAAAGCATTTCTTGGTATGATTAAATCCCCGGAATTTGTTAATAAAAAACTTTTTGTTTAAAAATTTTATTGATTTTGTTTAAGAGGTTTTTCACTGGATAATCCAGTGACTTTTTTTTTACTTATTTACTGTGCAAATAATTTAAATATAATAAATAAATAAAATAAATCCCGGGGGAAACATCTCCTGCTTTTTACACACAAACACACGAACAGCGTACCAGTAATTTTTTTTTAACTTTTTATTTCTGGGATAAAGCCTTGCTTTTATAAGAAAAAACTTTTTTTCTACAAAACTACCAAAATTTCTAAAGGAAACACCGGAGGTCGGTGCCCCCTGTTGGTGTTTCTTTATTACTTTTGCCCGGGACTAATAAAATACAAAATATTTTATTTAAAAATGTAAATATTTCGTGTTATTATTATTGAATTTATTGAAAAAAAATTTAAAATTGAATTTTTGTTTTGTTAGGAAAAAACTTTAATGAAAACTTTTTCGCATCTCCGAAAACTTGGCAAATGGCAACGCTGGACACGAACATCAACATAGTTCTTTAAAAAGAGCGTAAAATTGCATTCAGTTGCTTGTTAGCTTCTAAAAAAGAAGGTCCATGTAGCTTTTGTTCAAACTTCAATTATACACCAAAAAAAATGTTACAGTAGGATTCACTAATAACAATGAGAAATGATCTCCATTCTCGGAAGAATATTTGTCAAGTTCAAAATGCAGTCTTTAGAGACTTGGCACTGTCCTTTTTTTCTATATTTTCCTTTACATTATTATTAAGTTCATAAGTACACGAGAAAATATTACTAACAATTTTCCTCTGGGTTATACATATGCCTCTCACGAATACACTCACATTTTTATCATGTTCCCTTTATTTCGATTATCGGCCATACATTGGCGGTTGATGGACGATATATCTTCGTTCAAATTGGTTAATCATATGTTATGTGGTTATGTGCTTGAGAGCTTGTATTTATTTGAGTTGCTTACTTTATATTAGTCATTACAGTGGAAACAGGATACTTGTACTTTGATAGTGTACTTCGTAATCAATCAAGAAGTAGATTTTAAATTTTTTTACTAGGACTTTTTTAAAATCATATGACGATATGTATGTGCCGTTTCTCTAAAATGTTGTTTCTAGGTTTTTAGTAGTACTAAAAAGCTCTACGTTTTATATCTAGATATTTAACGATAGGAAAATAAAACTTCTAAAAACATCGTTGTATCAGTCTTATCACCGATGTTTATTAACATCCATGTTTTTTATTTATTCAACAATGTTTCGCTCTCTTAAGGAAGAATGCTCCTATAACTCTCCATTATACAGGGTAGCAATGGAATCAAATAGAGAACCAATCCTGCATTCTCTGTGTGTTTGGCTTTGTTTACTTGAGACGAATGGTTTCACCCGATCGTCTATTTTTATGGAAGATACGTACAAGATTGTATGTTTTCATGTGAAATTTTCATCTTAAGTTGCCCGGCCACGCATGAAATAAGCGATCAAACTCTTCTTTTTTGTTAATGTGTTGGTAAAAAAAATTCTCACTCGCATAGGGTGAGATGAATTTGAAGAATATCAAAATCTGTGTTGAAAAATTTAGTACTTTAGTACTTTTCAAATTCAAAAATACTGCACTTTTTTATTATTACATATTTTATGTCTTGCACTTTTCAGCTATTAATGCATTAGCAACATGGTCAACGTAATGCTAAAGGTAGAATTAGGCTTTAGCTCCGATAGTACTATGTAATATGCTAAAATCGAACGTATGTTCTATTACGTTCCGTTGACGTTTGATGAAAACCGCACTTTTACGTTTTCTGACTTTCCGAATCAGTTGTTTTTGTATGAAGTCGTTAGTTTTGCCGTTCCGTTCCGTACGTGTATTAAATATAAATAAATAAATAGTTTGGTAGGTTGTGTGCTGGCTTACTAGATGTAAATCCACGGTTCGAACCCCATGTCAGAGATCTCCAACAAAACGAAATATGAAAAAAACGTTTCTTCGGCGACCTCCTAGAGAATTAATAAAATTTCATTGAAAAGTTGTTCAAAAGCTTATCGTTCGGAGTCAACTTTAAACTGTAAGTCCGGCTACTCACATATAAAATTAACACACAAAATAAGTAGCGTGAGAAGATAGGTCGTAATTCTGGCTGAAGGTTTGTAGCGACTAATTATGTATGTAAGTATTTTTTTATAAAAGTACCATTCGATTCAAAAAAGTACTCTTTCAGTTATAGTTCAGTAGCATTTTAAAATTTCAATTTTGAAACACTGATCAAAATACTTTTGATTTTCGCTACCTGTATTGCGTAAATCATATTGTTACGTGTTAACCTTTTAAAAACGTTTGAAATATGAGCTCGTAGATTGCAAAAAAAAAATAATAAAAATAAATTTGTGTTTAATTTTAATTAAATCCTTTATTAATCACACAACTTTTGTGTGCCAGTATATTTGAGTGTTGCCAAGTGTTCACAACTGATTCCTAACAAACAACAATTGCTTTTACTAATATATATATATTTCCTATTTTGTTATGCCCTTATTGCGAATATAACAAATAACAATATACGTACAAATTGTATCTTGTAAATCTTATGTAATCGGAGAATCTTCTAAACCACGATATTGGTTTATCTTATATCACACGTCAACGCGTCTTTATCACACAGACTGAACTGAACTTACTACTCTCACTAATATTGTCCACTTACTTATGCTCATATTACTTTTAATAATAGCAGATACGTATTAACAAGTAGATGATAATATTTTATGAAAGCGAATATACGTATACAATAGGTTCGACTTTTCGAAATCAACCATAATAAAATGTAAACAACGGATGTTATATATGTATTTTTATATATATGTTTACGTTCGATCCATTTACACGTATACTGTTTAATTCCCTTTTTTCGTTATACTGATGTTGTTGTTTTATTCTTCATTATTTGTTAATCAAGCAAATAAAGTCCGTTGTTTTTTGTTTTGTAGCTTTTGTTTAACAATATTTAATGAATTTAATAATAATCGAATGTATTAACACCTATTTTCATTTATGTTCTTTTCTTCTTCACAACAACAATGTAATGAAGTTTGAGGGTACAGTTTTGATGTGATGCTGTGCTAAGCAAAACAAATGTGTATTACCAACACATATGCAAATTAGATCAGTTAAATTTGATGTGTCGCCATGTGCCATTACAACATCAGGTCTTAACACTTACACCAACTGAGTAAGATGTTCGGCCCTGGGGGCTATTGATATCGACGTCTGATTATGTACAATTCAATGGAGTGTACATTGAAGACCAGCAAGTAGTATTCTGATAAGAGATATTGACTCTTGTTAAAAAAAAATCATGTTGAGATCAACTGTTTTGTTACAACAGCAGCATGAACTGGGTATAATTTCGAATACCAGTGTTTGTGGTTTTCAAAAAAATTTGTTTGTATTTCGTATTCGAAAATTGATGTTTTCGATTGTAAACAAATAATAGTTAGTTTTACTGGCTATTTTTTTTTTATAATTTCAAAACCGCTTCGGCCGAATATGGAATTAAAATCTTTAAGATTATGCAATTAGAGTTATTCATGGTTTTTTATTTTAATAATTTAATTAATATTGTTTATTTAAAACAGTTTGAATACAAAACATCTATTAAAATAAATAAATTTTCATATAAAGTTTCAATAACAGATTGCAAAAATGCTCGTTCGCAAATTACTTTCTGTACAAAGAATAAAAAAAAAACAAAAAAAAAAAAACATTCAAATTATTCTTTTTTTTTTAATTTTTGCAAATAACTACAAGTAAGTATATATTATCGCAATGGTTCTTCTAAAGTAAGTCAACACAAAAGATGTCAATTTTCATTTTTTACGAGTCACATGACATCTACTCACTCTAAAAATTTCATGTCAATTTCATGTATTACTCTTTTGTTTTGAATTTACATACAAAAAGAAATATTTTTTTTTGTGCTTTCATTGAAAATTTCTAAATTTTTAGTTGACAGACTTTAGGGGAACCAGTGTGTATATTTTGTGTTTTTCTTTTTTTGGTTTGCTTTAGCCTAAAAACATGTTAAGTATTATAAATATGACTCCTTTCGTATTAAAAATATTTTTGTTTTCTGTTTTTTTTTTTCGTTTTTTTTTTGTTTTTCTTATAAATATAACATCTATAGTTATGTACATATGTAGTTTTAAAAAATAGTTTTATTATTTTCTACCAAAAATAAAAATAAAAAGTTAAATTGATTTACAATCATTTGATTTAAGTTTTATAATTCTTCTTCTAGTACTTCTTCTTTTTAGTACAATAATATATTTCGTTTAAAATGTGGGTTTGGTTTTTGTTTTTGTTTTTTTTTCAATTAAACTAATACACGTATATTTTACGTTTTTAATATCTTCCATTTATTTAAAGAAGACATTACAACAAATTTTATAAATTTAATATAATTTTTATTTTTTATTTTATTTTTTTTTTATTTTTTCAATAACAACAACTTTTAATGGCTTTTATTACAAACAAATGTGGTTTTCAAAAGGCAGCATTTTTATATGTTTATTAAAATCTATCCAAAATACATACATACATACATACATACATTTCGTGTGTTAAATGCTTTTATTCTCTTTAAGAAAACCCTTTAGCCGTACAAATACAAAATTTGAAACCTTATTTCTTAAATAACAAAAAAAAAAGAAATGGTTTCGCTACAAAAAAACAATTGTTTTTTTATTCTTTTTTTAATAATATACACTATAATAAATATATGTACCTCCATTTAAAATATATTCATAATTTTATAAGAGATTTAACTTTTTATGCTTAAGATTTACAAATCTCTTGTACAAAAACAAAATTTCAGTTTAACCAGTTCAAAAGATCTGGTCTGGTCGATAACAAATAACAATTACATAAAGCTTGTGTGTTACAAATTGTATGAAAGTGTTTTCTTAAATTTTATCTTTTCTTTTTTTTTCTATCGTTTTAACAACAATTTAATGTCTGCTATCCTTTAAAAAGTTTCAGTTTTTGTATAGTGTCTTGAAGCAGTTGAGGTGGTTGTATTACTGGTTTGGATATTTGCTCTACTATCCGTCTGTTGATTGCTGTTTGTACTACTATTTGCTGAAGAGCTTGAGAGGGAATTTGTAGTTTTTGTTGAAGTGTTGGTTGTTCCAGAGGAGGATGATGCTGATACTGCTTCAAGTTCATTATTTAAGCGTTCGTGATATTCTTGGAAACATGGCACTATACATAAATTCGTTTGACATTCTGGACAATGGTATTTGGTTTTGCGGCGCAAAATTCTACCATGACTGTCAATTGTATTCCAACAGAAATTACATCCCAATGCTGGACCAGGTCGTATAACAGGACAGTGACTAGAACGTGGATTTTCTAAAGTAATCATCTCCCGATTGGTCTGCAATAATAATAATGTTGAAAACGATTACACATAATGAACAATAATATTCGATAATAACAATCAATTTTAAGTCTTTCTATAATTTTTAAAGCTGTTATAAAACGCCAACAGCTTTTAAAGTTTTCCTAAAATAAATACAAACAGCTTTTAATAGCTTCAAAATCTTCTGAGTTTTGTTTCTAACGTGCTCGGAATCTACTAGATAGAGAAGTTAGTGTCCTTCGCATACTCTGCCATTTTATAATCCAATTTTATTTGTGCAATTTAATCGGATGGTGTGGGTGCAGCAAATTAAATTCTGAGTTGTGTATTAATACAGAATTCGAAAAGTTGTACAACTCACTTTCTAGTAGAAAGAAATTACTTTTACATTATATCAGTGAGAAGCTAGGCCGTAATCCTGACTGAAGGGTTGTAATGGCCAATTATGTATGTATGTATGTTATATCAGTGACAATTAAACTAAAAAATTATTGTATTAGAGCCGACTGAACCATATGTGGGGTTGTAATACACCAAACGAATTGTATCAGGGTGCTCTTACTGCGTCTACAGTAATATTGAAAAAAAAAAATAACCTAAATCGCATTATAACTGTTATTTTTCGTAGAGAGTTTAATGTCAGTCTTATAAAATAAAAGTCAATTCGGGAATTCTATATGTCCGTCAAAAAATAACGTTTATTTTAACCGTTTTATTACGTGGAATTCAATTTAATTTGAATATCCATTGATAGCTTTAATATTACGAGTCATTAACAAACACAAACCAAAACTATATCAACAACTTAAAATATTTCTTGTATCTTAAGTCCTTTATCCTTAAATTTAAAAACGTAATCTGCATCATATTGCTTCAGTATTCTATATTTCATGTTGTGGCTCTAAAAGCACTTTTTTCGAAATCGATTCAATCATTTATAATTCACAGTTATTTTTCGATAAAGACAAAAGCGATAGTCAACCAAAAGGTCGACTACCATAATTATCAATAAAATGCACGATTGATGCTAAACATGAAAACCGTTTGAAACCATTTGAATTAGGCTGAGTACAGAGCAACACAATTCAAGCATTTTGAAGAATTTTGTTTTGTCACTCAAAACAACTTCAAGTGAAAACGGTCGTATTGGAATTAATGTAATTGGCGTAAACGATATCCAAAAGAAAGTTATTGAATAAAACGGTTCACATTTGACTTCATTCTAAAGAATACTTAAATTTCACGCAAAAATTTGAAATCTTTTATCTACAATATCCATTAAAACATCTTCAATTTGCCGTTAAATCCTGTATAAAGAATTTCGATTACCGCAAGAATTATTACTTACTTGTGGAGATGATACCGATCTTTGAAGTTCCTCGTTTCTTACACGCAGGGTTGGTAGATGTTCAAATGAACCTAATTGAGAACTAACACCCCCACCACCACTTGAACTGCTGCGCTCCGATAACAAAACGCTTGAAGCCGATTTAGTACTTCGGAATTTGTTTCCGGATGTTACAGATGCAGTCGTTGGATGATTCGTCTGGCCCACTGCAGGCGTATTATCTTCGGACGCACTACGTTCAGACAAATGTACTGTAGGAACCCTTGGTATAGGCGGTGAAGTAGCGGCTTGAACAGAAGTCGATCTTTCGCAACCCATATAGGTGGTTGTAAATTGTGGCAAACTTATAGACTTTGTCGGGCTTGTCTGGGAAGTACTTGTCGTAGAGTTTGAATTATTGTTGGATGCAGACGATGACTGAGACTGCTGTTGTAAGTTTGTTTGTGGCACTATATATTGCGAAGATCCCGCTGGTGGCGGTGAAGCTGTCTCATATATAGATTCTGGTAGTGATATGTGGTGTGAATGTTGTAGGGAAGCACTTTGAGCCAAATATGCGCTGGTAGATCCTGTTAGAGGGTGAGAATATTGTCGATGTAAAGCTGCAAAAGGATTTGTCAGATTGCCGTTACCAGTAGCGCCGCTAGTTAGATGTGCTGAATGTTGGCTCGGCAGTAATGGATCCGAGTGTTGTTTGACCAGATACGGTGTTGTTTGAGGTACACTGAGAAGGTGTGGCGAACTTGGTGATAAACTTGGTGCCGGTTCAGAAGAATGACGTTCTATACGCGGTGGTACGGTAAGCAAATGATGACCATGATGATGATGAGTTGACATGTGATGCAATCCATGGACGGCAGATGTATAAAGTGTTTGGCTTGCTGTGAGCTGTTCAAAATCTAAACTACCTGTTGTTGGTTCAGGTGAAATTTGAGTGTTCGATAAACTATCGCTGTCCCGTTTAACACGCGGTTGCCTTGTAAGTACACGATTACGTTTGGTTCCCATTTGGGCTGTATGCTGTAATTGATGATCCAATTGTTGCTGCTGTTGTTGTTGTTGTTGGTGCTGCTGTTGTACTGTTTGGCTTACATTAATTGCGCAACTAATAGGTACTTTCGTGTCTTCAAGTAAACTTTTAGCATTTAAAGATGGCGTTGTATCTGTTGAAAGATATAAAAATAAATTGAATAAATTGTGGTTAAATATGCGTGAGTGTAACTTTTTGTTTTTAATGTTGACAATGAGTTCATGAAGAGATGAATGTTTATATTGAGAATGAGAAATTCAAACGAACAGCAAAGCAAGTATTAGTCCTAAAAGAAAATTAATTACATTGGCTGCAGATCTTCTGTATAGAGGCTAATTATAAACATCTTAATAAGGGCTTGTATCCTTTGAAATTGAATAACGATGAAATTCCTTAGTTAGACAATAAATAAATACTAATCAATACTAATCAATTGCAAATAATAAATGCATTGGCCTTTAACACGGACGACCATGCTGTCTTTAAATGTTTGGTTACTACGACAGCGTAAATTGCTAGCGGGCAATACTGACCACTGCATAACAATGATGTAGACTTTGCTGAAAAATATATATTTTATGATTGAATTTTGATAAATAAATTGTCATAATAGTTTATAAACTCTTAAGGAATTGTTTAGAGTGTGAGAGTGGAAATGAGCTCAGTTTTCTTTAACTTGCATGTTGTAATAAGTAAAATATCAATAGAAAGCCTGGTTTTAAATTTGAATGGTTTTCTTTTTTCAATAGATATTGTTTTATTAATTATACCACATTGATAATTACAAACTACTGCTTTTAAACTTATATTAAAAGTTGGTATTTTTCTTGTATATATATTTATATGTATATGTTTTTATATGTCTTTAGTTAGTTTTTACCAGTTGTATTAAAATTAGGAAACATGTTGAGTACTATTGAAATAAATGTTTTTTTTTTTGTTTGTTTTTTGTTTTTCGTATTCGTTCAGTTTATAGCATTTTTTGTTTTTTGTTTTTTTTTTTTCTTAAATGATGCATTTAATTTATAACAATTTAAATTTTGTATTTCTGATTTTTAGATATTTCATTCATATAGAGTTTAAAACATCTACATATTACATAAATATAATGTATATAATTATATTTCTAAGTATTTGATCGATTTGAATTTTTTTTTATTTTTTATTTTTTATTTTTTTAATTTTATTTTTTTTTTTTTTTATTTTCAAAATTATAACATCACAAACTACTCTTAATTAACATTTAGTAAGTACTGATTTATTATTATTTATTATTAATATTGTTATTATTATTATTATTATTATTATTATTATTATTATTGTTTGTTGTTATTACGGTATTAGTATTATTTATTAGAAAAGTATGTATATAAAGTTATAACAACGATATGATATGATTATCAGTATCGTTATTGTTCTCACTTTATATAAATATAAAAAAAAAATTTATATTATACATAAAAATTGTAAAAATCGTTAAAATTACCATAAAAAATGTATAAAAGGTTTCCATATTTTAGTTGCAAAATTTCAAATATTTCTTATTCTCAATAATTTTTCCATAATTTTTTTTTGTTTTTTGTTTTTGTTGTTTTTATTTTTAATAAAAAAGAATTTGTAATAATACAATGTAAACTGTTTATATATTACAGTTTTGTTTAAATATAAACATTATACAAATAAATCTTATGCTCTTATGTTGTTGCGTTGTTAGCGTACAATATTTATTGAAAATATTCAATATCAACAAATTATTTCATTTAAAATTTTTGTATATATACATATATATATATACCAATACATAGCATGTAACATATGTAACATATGTATAAGAATTAAGAATTAATTTGCAATTCCAAAAAAAAAAACTTTCAATTGTATTACTAAATTTAATAATAGAATTAAATCATTTGGATTACAAAATGTCTGTTCATTTCCTTCTAATATTGAATAAATTATTTTTCAAGTTCTATAAAGTGGATTTAGAACAAATTAATTGCTTGAAATTAAAAGGTTTAACCGGTTTTTTTTTAATTATTTTAATTAAATAAGTTAAATATTTTGAAAACGGTCAAAACTTATAAATGATGCATTGTTTGTCCTCAAAAATAATAGCGTTTTATATTTATAGCATATAGGAAGACCTTTTAATTTATTAATAAATGCAATGACATCTTTTAAAATAATGATTCATGTTACGAAATTATAATTCTTTTTTCTTCTAGAAATGTTTAGTTTGTATATAAAATATTTTAAGAAAAAATTTTAAAATTTTAAACCCAATTTTTTTTCTGAATTAAAAATGTATGAAAACATATTAAATTTTAAGGTATTTAATCGTTGTCTGTTTGTGCCATTTTTTAATCATTTTTTTACGACTTACTGGTTACAAGATATTAGAAGATATGATGATTTAATCAACAAATTTAGGTTTTTATTTTAAATTATTTTTCTATGGTTTTCAATTTTAACTAAAATAAACAAACAAAATTTCAAGCAATCATAAAAAGCGTTGCAATTATTAATAAAGAAAATAGAACGGTAAAAACAGTTTAAGGTTTCGAAATGTTCAAATACTTAGGAGCACATTAAAAATTGCCGAATTTGGAAATTGAAAAAGTTTTAATCAAGCAGTGGTTAACTTAAAAAAGTAACGTTTTAAATTCTAGTGCATTCTAATTTCCAAATATAAACATTGGATCAAATATAACAGATGCATTGACTGACCTCTAGAGGATAGCAATCAAGATTGTTTTATTATACACAATATGGATAATAAATATCCCCACTACGTACTATAAAACCACAAATATAAATACACATTGTAAACAATATCAAATCTCAAAGCATATCACATTGAATCAATATGAAATTAATCAATTTTATGAATGTTAGACGAATGATAATATATGTGTGTAGCGATTTTAGTTTTTCAATAAAATAATAACCGATTGAAAGGAAAAATAAAGGAAGACTTGTTGTTTATCGCGAATTAAATGTGTATTGTTGTAGAAAAAGTGTATTTAAAATAGGGGAAAACAAATTCATTTCATTCAATAAGGAATTAAAAGATGTGAACAATTTAAATTATATGTTGAGATCGTGTAGAAATGAACATGCTTAGAATAAATTTATAAATTAGAAGACAGATATAAGCATGAGAATGTATGTAGAAAATAATAAACATTATAGTATTTAAATGTATTTTATTTATATCTTTCACTTATAATATACAATTCTTAATTTTATTACAAAACGAAAAAGATATGTAGTTAAAAAAGTAAAGTAAAGTAAAATTAAATTAAATCAAAGTGACAAATGATGATGGCGTATTGACATTGACATATACTCTACATCTTTTTGTTATGTAATGTAAGAAGTATCAAATATATATTTATGCATATATATAAAATCAAATCATAAAATGATATCTTGTGGTTTAAATGGCCATATCTTCTAAGAACTAGATTAGAATACACAATTAAGCCAAATGGTAAAATAAGTATAAAAATAATCTGCTAAATTATAATTAAAAGATATTATTTAACTACTAAATAGTTAAACTTAAATGGGTACGCTCAACAACAAATTGAAAGAATTATTTTTTGTTGTATGTTAAATGATTTAAAGGTTTCTATACAAAGGATTTGGTTTATAATGGATCGAATATGGTTGGTGGTTGGTTTTTAATTGAAACAAATATTACGAAGTAGATGGATGACATTACTCTTTGTAATTTATCGCAACAAATGCATATTTTAGTTTGTGTAAAAAAAAAAAACTAATTAATTGAAACATTCCCTGTATTACAAGAGAAATAAAAAATTATATTTTAATAAGAGAATCTTTGAAACCTATATATAATACGAATTCTTATTTTATGGAAAAATAATTCTAAAAATAAAAACAAAAAATTATTTTTCTAAATGCTTAAGACCGACCGACCTTCACTTGTAACTTATTTTTTAATTTTTTAATTTTTTTTTTTTTTAGTACAATATACACTTTGGGAAATCGAAATACAAAAAAATGGCGATAGTTAAAGGTAAGATAATGTTGTGACTATTAATGGAAAAAACCTATTTTTTATTTTCAGAATAAAAAAAAAATGTTTAAGCATTTTAAAATATATTTAAACTTCTGTACAAAAATTCTCGTATTAAAATAAAATTTTTTTGGCATCTAACTTATTACGATTTCTCTCAAGTACAAAAAAAAAAAAATGAAACTTAAAAAAAGTTAATGGAAAGTTAATTCTCATGAAAAATCTACGACGGTGGTAAAGCTGTAAGTTTGGCCATATATGTGGTGGTAGTATTATCTGTTGGATGTACTATTATAGGTGTTGCTGTGGCATAGTTTTGTACATAAATTGTAGTAGCCTGAGGTTGTGGGGCGACAACACTGTGAGTTGCAACGGTTGGCGTTTGAGTATCACACGATAGACTTGCTTGTAGCAGTGTAGCAGCAGATACACTGCTAGAAACGGTTGACGATGCGTTAGTTGTGTGGGTTGGCTGTGTTGGTGATGAAGGTATTGTAGGCGGATTATGATCAAGATGATTTTGCTGTTCCTGATGACTATGATGATGATGATGATGATGATGTTGTTCCAAATTCATCGGTATAATTGTTGTTGGTACCGTATCTGCAGACACCACCGTCGCAGAATGTGTTGAAGATGAAGAAATTGAATTCTATATTGAGTTGAAATTAATACTCTGTAAATTCATTGCAGTAGCTGGATTTACATTAATGGTACTCGCACCAGCCCCACTGCCAGTACCTGCATCAATGTAACGCTGACGAGACATTGAATGCAGACTGGCTGGGAAGTCCATATGGCGGGTATCCAAAAAGCTCATTACGCCCATTGTTGGATGTGTAGTAGCACCAGCGGATGCGCCCGTATGGTGTGATGTACACATTAATGAGGGTGTTGGTGTTTCGGAAGTCGGTGGTATTTGCATATTTAATGCAGCTGTCTGTGCAGCTGCTGCTACAGCTGCAGCCATATGATCATAGTTCTCATTCGTGTCATCTGTTGCATTGGCAGGTGGTGTTGGAGAGGGTGAGAGATTCGGTTCTTGTTTGACGACTCGTGACTTTATGCTAGGCCTAGAGACAGGGTAACCACGTTTTTTATATTCGAGCCATAAAGTGCGATTATTCACGCCATATAAACGAGCTGCCTTACAGAATCCAATTCCACCAGAACGTACTGCCTCCAGGGCCCGAATAAAATTTTCGTCACCTTGTGGATTAACCGAACGTTTGCGTTTAATATTAGCATTATTTGCAGACGGATTGCCACCTGTCATGTTACTGCCACCACCAGAGCCCGTTGTATTACCAACAGGCGATTGGGTGGGTGTTGGTCCTTGGCTGTATACTGTTTGCACCATATTACCGTCATTAGGTGACGGTGGTGATAAATTTTGTGCAGCTGCCACAGCTGCTGCTGCTGCATTTGTATAACCACTAACTGTTATGATTTGTGGCGAATACGCAGAGTTTTGCTGATGTTGATATTGTTGTAACTGTTGCAAGTGTTGCTGTTGTTGTTGCTGCTGTTGTTGTTGACTAGCAACAGCTTCTTGCTGCTGACGCTGTTGTTGTTGCTGCTGCTGTTGTTGTTGTTGATCACTACTCGAACTGTTGTTATTGTTGTTATTTGCATTTTGATTGTTGTTATTGCCAATTAAATTGGAAGGACAGGATGACAGCGAAAACCGTGAATAATTTGGTTCAACAACCGTCCATTGTAAACCTGGGAAGGGGAGAGAGAGAGAGAGAGAAGACAGTTGGTGAGATTGTTTTTTCATCATCAACAAAAAAACAAAGAGAGCCATTTGAAAATAAGTTTTCCTATAATAAATATTCGATTTTAAACTACTTTAATTAGATTGGAAGGGGTTAAATTTATTAATTCTTTTGAGAAAGAGAGAGATTTAAACAATTTTAAAAGAAAAAAAAATATAACATTTTTTTTTTAATTTTTATTTTTTATTTTTTAATGTTTAAAGAAAATTTTAAAAATAAAACTTATTTATATTTATTTAATGCTTTTATTATAAGACTTTGAACTTTCTGTTGTATATCTAAGACTCTGTGCTATAAAAAGCTCTCTCCTGTTCCCAAGTTTATAATTTCAAAGATTAATTTGGAGGTTGAAACATTTTTAATTCACGTTTTCTTTGATAGATTTTTTTTTTTTTTTGATTAACTTTTTCTTATAATACACACAAAAACAATTAATTACATTAAATAATAACGAAATGTTTATTTGGTATTGCATATCCTTCAATAAACATAAAAACATAAAAGTAGTTTATGAGTTAAACAGAAAAGATAAAAAACAAGTTAAAAAGTCATCGAAATAAAAAAAAAAAAACAAATGTAAAATAAAACTTAAGAAAAAATGTTATGTTTAAATGTAAATATAAGCCGCATTAATTTAATTTACGTTTTGTTCGTTTAATTATTATTTTTTGTTTTTTTGTTCGTTATTTTGAATATTTCAACAGGCGAGATATTTATTAGCTACAGAGTTATGAAAAATACCATCAAAAAATATAAGCATTACATATGAGAATGTTAAATACATAGATTTTAAAGTTAAAGAAAATATATAAAGAAATAAAACATTCCTTCATAATTGTTTGAAAACTATTAATACCGCATATTATTATTATCGAAAGCAATTTAAGTTAAAAAATAAGAATCTAATCCTTTGAAATTGATATACAGGACGTTTGTTCTATTAAATTTGAACCAAGTTATTCTCGTTTTTATTTTGGTGCGAATCAATTTCATGATTAATTTCACTCAACAACCCTGATCCAAACCGACTCAAAATGCACTACCAAATTGGTGGATTTGAGGAGAAGAGATATTTTTGAATTCAACTGAAGTCAGAATAGACGTAAACAGACTAGAGAATAGGCGATTCAGGCGATTCAATTGAAAATATCAATACAATTCACAATCGGGCCTATCTTCAGTTCTTCAGTCTAACAAAGATCAAAAAAGCGCTTACCTTCAGTAGATAAAGATGTCGTTACATGAAGGAAACCGATTTATTTTTTCTTAATGGAAGATACCATACAACTTACGGAACAATGAATATATTTTTTGTAGAAGAATTTTCAAGGAAATATTATTTTTATTTATTTGTTCATTTTATGTTTCTTAAAGGATTTTAGACAACCTCTTTTCTCAGTTTTGTTTCAGCAATTAGTTTAGTTTTGTTTTGCAGCTAAATAGGTGATTAGGATCAAAATTTTAAATGCCAACATTTAGCATAAAATTTAGCATAGACTAACAATTATGAGCTCAAAGTTTCCTAATAACAGTTCACTATTTATGAATGCAGATTCTCTAATACATTAGAAATTTGCGTTTAAAATGTGTATTGTAGACCTATTTTATATACACCAAATCTAACTAGCCAGATGATAAAAAAAAATTTTAAATAAAAATGTTTTGAATTGAAGAGGAGAATGAAAGTTCTTAAAGTGATTGATCAAAACTTGAATGGTGATTTAATATATACATATGTATATATGTACGTACGTATAAGGATGAATAAAATAAAAAACTTACCTGAATGAGCGGATTGTGAATTTGGAGCATCATGTTCAGAGGGCGTTGTGGCACCTGAAATATCCAACGGCATTGACTGCGGTACACCACTCATATCAACTTCAGGTTTCTAATATAATAAACATATACAAAAAATATATATTAGGAGTTTTATAACAATAGTTTTAGTTTTGTTTTTCTTTTATTAATTACAATTTGCATATGTACATGGCCATGTGTATCATCCAAACTATCGGAATCTTGTGGATTGGGTTCTAAGTCATTATTGGGCCCTTCTTTCAATAGTTTAGCCGAATGCAAAGAGTGTGCCGCTAAACCACCCAGAGCACTATTTGTAGCTGAACCACCAAATGACATTTGACTCATCTGAGATAGAGTCAAACCACCAGCTGCTGTAGCATCTATGGATGCATTGTGATCTTCGGAATTAGTACGTTCACCGGATCCTAGGAAAATTATAAAACAACAATAAAACAAAAAAATTGACATATAGTATGTAAAACTGAATTCATACCATTGTTTGAAGATTTTCTTAAACGTTTCCGTCTGGTAGCTGGTGAGGCACCAGCGCCTAACGGAGACGGTGTACGTCGTAGTTGTTGCTGATGATGTTGCTGCTGTTGTTGTTGCTGCTGTTGCTGCTGTTGTTGAGGAGTTTGTGTTTGACTATTTTGCAATTGCGTATGCAATTGTTGCTGCTGTTGCTGTTGATGATGGTGTTGTTGTTGTTGCTGTTGTTGTAATTGTTGATGATGTTGCTGTTGCTGTTGATGTTGTTGTTGTTGCTGTTGAAATTGTGATTCAGTGCTGCCCCATATTGAATCACTAACACTACCACCTCCGCTACTGCTACCCAGACCACCACTACTACTGTTCCCGCCAGCAGCTGTTCCACCATTTCCGCCATTATTACCTATTAATTGTCCATTATTGCCGCCACTACCAACCAATTCTGTAGCATCATTTGATGACTTACTATCAGATTTAGTTAAATTGGCGGGATCGGTGGGCATTTCGGCTAGACCTTTTATTTTTAGCATTTCAGCCGTCTTTAGTATATGAGGCAGTTGCTCTTGGGACACATTAACCTCCCCATAATACATAAAATCCACCATTGTTTTAAGATCGTCATATTGAACGTCCTTTAATATAACAATAGGATGTTGACAAGGGTTGGTTGTAAAGAGTGTCTAAAATTATAACAGAAATATAAAGTGTTATTCGTTACTATAATTGTTTTTTGTTATTAATTAATATAAATGTACATAAAACTTCATATCTACCTATGCTATGACATTTAATTACGTTTTTAAAATGTATATATAAAGTGTATTCACATATTGCATATTGACATGAAGTTAAAAAAATATGTAGTTTGCTGTATAGATTATTAGCACTCTATAGTTCAACATACTTTAAAGTTCCTAGTTTACAACTCCAAATTTATTATTTAGAACTTAAAAGTTTAACCATAATAAGGAATTTTGGAATCGTAAATATTCTGAACTATTTCTGTTATAAACTAAATAAGCGTTCTCTGGTATTAGTGGTTCTAATCAGAAATTTAATTTATAAAACGTTAAGTTTAAATTATTCATTGATTAATTTTAAAATTAAAGTAAAAATATACAGACGTTAAACGCGACATTTGAAGCGATGTTAAATTATATTCCAAAAATTTTCCTTAAACTGCAGTCAAAGAATTTTATTAATTAAAGTGAAAAAGATGAGTGTTATAAATAAAATAGTTTCCTGTAATTATTCTTTACAAAACTGTGTCGAAAAACTATTTTTTTATAAACGGACAAGTAATGCCATAGCATTTTATTTACTATCTCCCGCTGAATAAGAGTGATTACTGTGTAAAGTTAGAAAGATAACATTTCGTACTATTTTCTGACGGTTTGATTAATAAATTTCGAGTACACGTACTCAGTTAACACTATCAAAGAGATAACATTATATTTTCCAGTTTTTAGATAGATGTGGCCGTACAAAACGTGAATAGTGTTTACAGTTCTGCTTCAGTAAAAGTGAATAAAGCGTAATTGTATTAATAGGCTCCGAACAGATAATTTTGGTATTCGTTTGGTATATTTGATAATCGCGCTCGAAAGCTAATCATCAAAAAAGTCAATAATATATTGAGAATCGCCTAGTGTGAGTGTCATGTAAGCATAGTTTAGACTACTCACAATATGAGGATTGGAATAAGACCGAATAACAAAAGAACTCTTTTGCAACAAATTGAATTTAGTATTAAAATCGTCGTAGTCTAGGTTTCATTACAGAATTGAAAATTCCTTTCTGAAACATAATTTGCTCTGATTCAGAAAGCGTTATATACATTCACTTACTTGCCTTTACCTAAAGTGAATTAACTTTGTGCTCGCTACTTCGAAAGTGTTGCAAATATTTTAATTTTTTGTTTGTATGTGGTAAGTAAACAGATTTCGTTAGCAGAAAACTTTTGCGGAAATAAGAATTATATGAAGGCTGCCAACAAACGCGGCTTAATTTACATTTATTCAATAATTACCGTATCGTATTGAAAAGACCTTTTAGGTTTTAATAAGAACAAAAAAGTTGTAAATAATTTATAGATACACTCACCTGAAAATATGAACTGCATGCTGATAAAACAATTTTATGAGCCTGCAATTGTCGCCCCTCTGCTGCTAGCGTAACATCAACCAAAGTGCCATTGTGCAGTAGTGATGAACAGACAGAGATAAAATTTGGTTGATGATTATTCCAGCGTAAACAGAATTGTTGCACTGACATTATGATGATCAAAAACACAAGAGCAGTGTGTGTGTTTTATTTGTTTGTTTTTGCAAGGAACAACAATGGTATCAGAGTAATTGTAGTGTTGACAGGAACGTATACAATAGTTTAAAAAGGCTTACTTTTTATTTCTTTTTTCTTTTTTTTGCTCTTAAGAATCTCCACTAATTCGTTCGTGTAAAAGTAATGATGACGCAACTTTTTTTTTATTAAAAACAAAATTAAACACTTTGGGTGCTGCAAAGGCAGCCAATAAAATTACGTTTTCCCAATACACTTTACTTTGTTTGTTTGTAGTATTTTCCACTTTACCTTTTGTTGGTTAATATTAATTATTTAATTTTCTAAAATATTATTACAATTTGTTAAAGATTAAAAAATAAACTTTAGAAGAAAAAATAATGTACAATATAAAAACAAAATACACAACACACATACATAGAATAAAAATCGAAATATGTGTGTGGATTTTGACGTATTGTCTGACGTCGGTTTATTTCTGTTTTTTTTTTTTCCTTTTTTTCTTTCTTTTTCTACTGCTTCCCGTTGTTCACCAATAACAACGAGCAAAACTTAAAAGAATATAAAAATAATTCAAACACTGTCGTCGTAAAACATCACCACCACATATCTATTTTTCTTAACACTATCAAATACATCCGCACAAACAAATTCATATACAGCTCGCCGAAAGAATGGCTGGCGGTGTTGCGTTCATTTCTTTTTCTGTTGTTTTTGTTATTATTATCGTTATTGTCAAAGTTGTGTATTTCCGAGGGTGATAATACGTAAAAATTCCATATCAATAATTAATATTATCAATTTTTTAATTAATCTTACTTCACACTAAAATAAATTTTTACATTATTCGTATTTAAAATAGGTAAAGATATATTTCGCAATAAAAAATGCGAGTAAACCTGGCAAGATATGATTAAATGTTACTGCTTTTGTCAAATTTTGTAAATAGTAAGTAACAGTGTTGGAAAGTAAAGAAAGCAAACCACAAAAAACGCAGTTGCAAAATAATGGCGTCAGTTTTTTAGCAAACCTTGTTTAATATTTTTTCTTTTTTTACCAATTTGATATAAATGGAAAAATTTAGTTTTACAATTTCTTTGGACAAATTGAATACCGTTTAGTAAAATCTTGTTTTTTTTTATGTATAATCGTAATTAACTAGTGACGTCATTTGCTTATAATAACAATCAACGTTTTATATTAATAAATAGGGTCTTCTAAAAATTTTGTTTTAAATATTACTGTTCATTAAATTAATATTAAACCTTGAACTTAAAAAAAATATAGCACTAAATTAAATCCACCAATGTTCATAAAGCGGTTTAATTAACTATTATAAATACGTCAAAATAATTACAAAAAACACCATACAAAGTTTTTTAAACAAAACTTTTTTGTTTATCAACAATTATTGTTTCTTTTTCTGCTTGCTTGGAAACTATTATAAGAAGTTTTTGTAGTTTCGTTTACGGGCCGTAAATAAAATAAAAAATCCAAAATGGCGCGCTCTCTTCGTTCATTATTTCTTCTTGTTTTATCACGACATTTTCATTCGTAGTTTTCTGCAGACAACTCGCACACCAAACACTGATTTTTATCAAATTAAAACATTTTAATTACTCTAACTTGGCAAATTTCATTAATCTTACAAGTAAATTTATATGTTTTCACAATTTTTAGTAATTTATGACATTTTCATGTAAATTTTTCATCACATTTTTACCACAAAGAAAATATGTTAGAGCAAAAGAAAAGTAGACTGAATATTTTTTATGTAATGACAAGAACAATCAAATTAGTGCACAGTTGTATCAAATAGTATGTGTAACTAAAGTATTGCCAGTACAAAATTATTTACAGAGAAAATAGGCTTGTAACAAAAAACATAAACATCATGACAAATTGTCTATATTTATCCAAGGCAATTATGAAACCCTCATTTCAAAGCATTATTCGAAACAACTGTTTAACTGAAAATAGTCTTGATAAATGAAACCTAACAGACTCTAAATCTATAAAATTATATAATAACTTATAGCATTTTAAAAATTATGATTAGATACATTCGTAGAGAATATGTTATTAGACAACCTGATTTATGTAATTCAATTAAACTCGGACCTAAAGTTCAAAGTTTTATTTGGCTTTAATTTTGTTTTAATTTCTTAGATTCGTTATCTTTATTTTATATTTTGTTATTATTTTTATGTACACAGGGTGGCAATCTAGGCAGTTGGCATGAGGGCCGTTGGTTCAATTAACACCAGAAACTTTTGTCTGCTTCAGTACATAATTCAAATTGTAGTTATATTGTAATTGAATAAATAAATAATAATAATTGTATTTATATATAAATATTTGACATTTGACAGAAGGTAAGAATAGAAAAGTAACTAATACCCGTTATTTTTAACTAAATTCCGGGTCACATAGAATCCGTCATACATTTATTTATTTATTTTATTTAACCTAATGGATGAAATGCACGAATTAGTGAGACAAATAGCAGTTTTATAATATATGAGTCAGAAAACTCTTTTGCCTACCACTTAATATAGCCAAGAACACCTCTAGCTTTACTCACAGTCATCGTAACTTGATCACTAAAGTTTAATTTTCCATCCAATAAGATGCCAAGACCAATGAATGGATCAACCAAATGAAATTGATAGCTATCAAATGAATAATTAACTCTAATAAAATTAGTTTTTATAACTGTCATGCATATATATATTTTAATAATAAGGTCCATCATGTTATATATACACCACAATATGACTCAATTTTTTCAGATCACTTTGAAACTTTACATGGTCAATGAATTTAGAGAGAACAATTTTTACGTTGTCAGCAAAATATTGGAAAAATTGATAACATTCGGGAGATCATTAACAAAAAATGAAAAGTGGTCCAAGATGGTCATTCACACGTACTTTCTGCCAGCCAAATACGACCTTAGTTAGCTAAAGCTCCATAGAAATATTCAAAGTAAATACAGTGTGGTCAAAAGAAGGCTATCATTTACTTTATCTAATGATTAACCAAACTTTGTATAAAATCCATCAGTCTGCTTCCCTTGAGTAAATGCAGCAGCAGGACTAGAATTATATGCCAAATTTTAAGCTTCTTCAAGCATACCATAATATCAGCTTCGTTAAATGTAGGAAGGTAAGACCTGATGAAAGTGTATAAGGATACTTATTTAATTGTGTACAGCATCAGAATAGGTACTAGAGAAGAAATCAACAAACATATAACATAACATTATCATTACACAATTCTTGATTAAGAAATTTCATTTGTGATCGAAACCCACTAATTTTTTTTTTGAGTTAACGAATGCGTGGAACGAACTGGGGTCCTTAAAAATTTTTTTTGCTTTATTTAAATAATTTTTATATAATAAATGATTGATTACGTAATATTTAGACCGGGTAACAGAATATTTCACATACTTAATAATAAAAATCTTCCAGACCTTTGGAATTTTTATAATATTTGTTCTTGAGATTTTTCAAATTTAAATTCTATGGTGGATTCGTTAAAGTAGAAGAGATCTTTCTTTATATGTTGTAAAAATTAGCGCTTACCACATCAATATTGGATTTGTTGTTAATGGAAGTAATCTCGTTGGAAAAGAGATGAGTAAATGCGTCACACTTTGTACATTTACATTTCCAACTGACAGCAAATTAACAACGAAGTAGGAAAAAAGTTTCTTCCCGCAAAAAACCTTCCAAAATTTTGAAGGAAAATAAAGGAGGGCGGTGTTTCTGGTACTTTCCCTGTTGGTGTTTCTTTGCTAACTAGCCCGGGAGTAAACATTTCATGTTATTATTATTGATATTTATTAAAAAAAAAACCTTTATTTTGTTAGAAAACAAATTTAATGAGAACTTTTTACCTCAAAAAACTTGACAGAAATGAAAAATTTGGCATATGGCAATACTGGCCGTCACAATCAGTGCTTTGACGTCAATTGGGTTTGCTGCACGCTACAAAAATTCTAACGAAAAAAACGATACAAACCGATCGTCAAAGTACTCAACACGTCATAAAAACTAACCGTTGCTCTACCAGCCAACGTGCATGAACCTCATAAGAACTTTTTAAAATCAACTGGAAATACTTCATTTTTTGTCTATGTAAAAATTTGACCTTGTCAGATATAATTGGTACGGTACGAAAATTTGGATGTCGAAAACGATATCGACGTATACCTTTTTCAGTTGTTCCAAACTAATAGTGTATATTTTCGAAATATAATTAACACATTAAAAATTGCCAGTAAACGGTGCTGTTCTATTGTATAATTTAGTACTTTTTCGCAAATCATTACCTCCATTTATAAATAGGGGAGGTTAATCTTATATTTACAAGATGTTTATTTGTTGAGAAAAGTATAAGTATGCATAGATTTTATTGGCTAACATTTAAAGTTTGCCGTCAACTTCTTAAATACTGACGCCTACAAAGTAAACTCATGTCGCCACTGGAATAATTTCATTACGCGGAAACATCATTTCTGTTTGGACATATTCGGCATTGCCAGCCGTAATTTATTTAACAAGAACATTTTTTTGTATATTGTTTCATTTGTTCAGGTTTAACGCACGCTTAAACGTTTGAAAGCTTTCATAGTGGAGATTTTTGTTTAAGAACAAATTAAATAATACTTTTAAATGGTGTATAAATTCAATTACTGTTCGGAAACTATTTTTTGCGAGTGTCAGGTAAAAGCTTGAATAAGATATAAATTTTCCTTAAGCGAATTACAGTGCCGTAATAAATTTGTTTCCTATTAGCCCGATTTTTATGCGAGCATTTTTTTTGATGGCGATTTTCGCCATTTTGCAAAATTTATTGTCGCAGAAAAAGTCTTCCATAATTTATAGTTTTTGTGTAACTAATTTCACTGTTTGTACATATATTTCTTCTTAGAAAATTCTACTAGTTCTGTTCCCACTCCTCTACTTTATCTAAATAGGAAATAAATTTTGATGAAATTGCTAGAACATCTCTTGTGGTCTACACCAATAAGAAGTGGTGTAGATATTTTTATACGCTTTTCATGATATTAATGCGTCTAATTACGATGGACTATAATCCATCTACAGCATATTATCATGTTTGGAACATAAACACTATTATGTATATACATTTATTTAAACATTATTTATTTTGCTTTTATGTCTATCTTAAATCAAAAAATATGCATTTCCTTACATTTTTAAAAAGATATATTTATTCCTATTGGGAACTCTATAAAAACGCACCTTTTATAGGATTCCTTTCTGAAATAAATATTTCTTTCCATTAGTTCTTTCAAATATTTAAAACACTTTTGAAAATGCATATTTTTTACAATTTTCAAACTGTATACATACATTCGTTATTGTGATGTTTTTCTTCTTTTTCAAATTTATCACAGTTTATAATTGAGAAAACGAATTTTAGTTACAATTCATTTCGTTCTTGTATGTGTTAAAAATAAATTTTGTAATATTTTACAACGTTAAGCCATGTTTTATGGTTGCTCCAGTTGAAACAAGTTTTTAAAAAATTATTAAAAGTCCTTCGCTCGCAAATTTGAATTCAATTTTAATGAAATTTTTTTAAAAACTTGTTCAACATTTGAGCAACTTTATTTTAGTTGCAAACATTACAGTAGAATATTACATAATTTTTACAAAATTTTAAAACTTAAAAACTATTAGAAAATAAATATTTTTAATTTTAATTAAAGAGAATTGTCAAAAGTAGAAAAAATCTATTCTAGTTATTTGGACTTATGCATTAGTAAGTGTTTCGTTCTTTCATTTTTCTCTTGTTGAGATATTTTTTAATTTACAATTTTTATAATTTCTTAAATTATTTTTTTGTCACTTATTTGTATGTTTGTTATAGTTATTATTGGTTAGTTAGTGATAGTTTTCGTATTATTTCGAGTTCTTCTTCTTCTTTGGTATTTTAGCCCAAATGCGGAAGAAGTATTCATCACGTCGTAATAATTTACCGCGAGCATAAGAGTGTATATCTGCATCCATGTGATGATCACGCAGCCAAGATGAGGTATTGCACGAACTCATTTCTGTGCGCGGCTCATCCGGTAAACTGGCAAGACCTACAAATTTTATGAAAAAAAAAAATGTAAAATTGTTTTACAATTCAAATATTTTTATTTTACCTAATGACACTGCTTTGTATGGCTCTTCCGATTCCAAAGGTTCACTAAGGCCAATTTCATTTTTGGCAAATATACGTATCATGTATTCATGATTTTCTTGTAAGTCTCTTATTTGGAATTTCTGTACACCAGCTGGTACACGACCAACCTCTATCCACATGCTCTTCTTCATGTCACGTATAGCAATGTGATAACCAAGCAGAGGCGCACCTCCATCTGACTCGGGTATGCCCCATTCGAATACGTGAACATTGGCAGCTACAACTCTAGTTTCCAAGGGTGCCGTGGGAGGTGACGGTACCGCTATGAATTTTTGTTTTTTATTAGAACAAGAATATACAATATAAAAAATCTTTTTTTTTTTTTTGATACAAATAATACTTACTTGCATGTGTTTTCAAGGCAATGCTATCGGTTACAGCTGGCGCGCCAAGACCAGCTTCATTTTCGGCAGATACTCTAAACCAATATTCAGACTTTTCTTTGAGATTCTCTACAGTATACTGTAAGCAATGGGAATCCAAGGTGATAACCTTAGCCCATGTCGTCGACGTTGAAGAACGTTTCTCAACGCAATAACCTATTGAAATTACCAAACATTAATAGTATTGCCAGTATTAAAGTTTATTTCAAAAAAATATTGTGTTTTTTTTACTTACCAGTAATTTCTGAGCCACCATTGTGCGCTGGAATTTCCCAATTAAGTGTAACACTTCGGTTGGTTATATCTGGGCATCTAAGATTTTGAGGAGGCGATGGAGGAGCTAATATAAAACAAATAAAATAAATTATCTGACGTATTCAAAATGTCACTTTCTTAACAATTAACAAATGTAACATAAAATAAAGTATTTGATTTATTTGGCGAAGCGTTTACATACCCAAACCTTCTGAAGCTTTAACTGCATTATTCATTGTTAAGCATTAGAAAGAAAGCAAAGCAAAGCATTTAAATTTAATTGAAATAAGCTCGTTTTACAAGAGTTTTAGTAAAAATATGCAAACAAATATGTGTGACTTACTTATTCTACGGCTGACGACTATCTTATCTTCAGTCTCAAGAGCTTCACTAGTGCCGACTTCATTCTTTGCATATATTCTAAAGGTGTATGCCTTATTCTTAATAACATTTGTAACCAGTATATTGGGTACATTGCCATTTGTACTGCCCAGTAGTCTATATTCAGTTTCATGGAATTCTTTAATTTCAACAATGTATTCGATAATTTTCGAGCCGCCATCACTTTCAGACTCTTGCCATGACAAAGTAAAGGAGGTATCATTCATGCCAGAGACATCAATAGGAGCCCTTGGTGGTGAAGGTTTATCTGTTTTCAAAATTTGGAAAGAATTTAATGAATTTGTTGCAACTTGCTGTAATAATTTAAACCAAAAAAAAAAAAAAGAAAAACAAAAAAACTAAATCTTACCAAACTTCTTAGTTATTACAACAGGCTCACTCTCAGTAGGTTCAGATTCACCAATAGGATTAATGGCAACAACTCTGAACATATACTGAGAGTTCATGGAAAGTTTTTGTATGGCGTAGGATGTTATATCCTTATCGAAATCGGCTACCTTCATCCAAATATTCTTTTGTAATTCGCATTTCTCCAAAACGTATTGTTTAATTTCAAGTCCACCATCGTCCAATGGAGGTGTCCATTCGAGTTTAATGGAATCCTTTTTGATATCTTTAATTTCGAGTGACTGTGGGCGACTGGGTTTGTCGATTACCTTAATATTGCATTCGACAGAGCTTGTGCCCGCATTATTTTCAGCCACAATTTTGTAGCGACCAGAATCCTCACGTGTAAGTTGTTGTACCTTCAGAATTGTCTTTGTTTCAGTTGTGGTGACTGTATTTATTTCGATTGTTTGCCTCTTGCTACTCTTAATTTCAGTAGTTTCCTTGCACCAAGTAATTCTTGGTTTTGGATAACCCTTAACTAAAGCTGGAATGGTCATATCGGAACCTGTACGCAATTTCTGAGCTAAATATTTCTCTTCAAGTTCAATGATTGGTTTTTCAAGTAGTGTTAACCGACAAGACGTTTCAACACTGCCCACCTCGTTTTCAGCTATACATGTATATTGGGCTTCGTCTTCCACCGTAGTCTTTTCGATTGTGTATTTGGCTACACGGTTTTCATAACGCATAGTCTTCGTTTGTATTACTTGTCCATTTCTCTTCCACACCACTTTGGGTTCTGGTATGCCACCAAATACGCAAGATAAAGTGATTTCTTTATTATGTTCAGTAGTAATGTCTTGCAAAGGTTCCTGTACAGTGGGTTTTTCCTTTTTAACTTCAGCTACTAAGCGTATGGGAGGTGACAATGGCGAAGGTGGTGAAGGACCCACTTCATTAACCGCTATTGCACGGAAAACATACTCTGTGTCGATAACTAACTTACTGAGAGTATAGGTAGTATCCTTAATCTTGCGTATTTCGGACCACCTATTAAATTAAAAGCAATGAATAATTTTAATCACCTACCAAAGGAAATTTAATTGAAAAATTGTTTTTACTTACTTCTCAGTCTTAACATCTTTGTATTCTAAAATATATTCCAAAATATCTGATTTGCCATCATCTTCTGGGGCTTTCCAGTAGAGTGTAATAGAATCGTGCATGACTTCCAAAGGCTGAGGTGAACCAGGAGCTGAGGGTTTACGCATGATAACCAGATGCAAAGAGGCTTCAGCTTCACCCACGGGATTCTTCAATTTAATGGTATACTCGTCTTCATCTTCCTCCACAACCTTGCGTATTGTTAGCGAGGCGGATTGCTCATCGATAGTGGGAGTAACCCTGTTGGATTTGACTATAACCTTCTTAGAAGTCTTCCATTCAGCATCTGGTTGTGGCGTGCCAGTATATTTAATAGTCATCGTGACATCATCATTTTCCTTAACCTTTATTGTTTGATCTCTATCCGATAGAATGGTAGGCGGTGTCTTAACTTCCTCTACACACAAGTTTGTACTGGTAGTAACATTGGCGGCAGTGCAGCTTATTTCACCGGCGTCTTCGTCTTGGGCATCATGAATGACTAAGCGTCTTATTGTACCTTCAACGAATACCTCATGCTTTTTATTGGGCTTTATGGGTTTGCCCTTCTTATACCAGGTTACTTCCACATCTGGTTGCGATAAGTTGACAGTAAACTCAGCATCTGTATTCTTAGTGGCCAAAGTGACATCAGGTAGGCGTAAAACAAAATCAACTAAAGGTTCTTCGACCTTAAGCTTAGCCTTTGACGTTTGCTCACCAACTTGAAGTGAGTACTCGGCCTCATCGGAAGGCTTCGATTTTTTAATCGTTATTGTTTGCCGCTTGCCATCAATAGTCAATAGTGTTCTATCATCAAACGTAATTTCCTTGCCGTTCTTATACCATTTGATTAATGCATCACCCTTGTCGAGCTCCACTGTAAATGTGGCAGTCTCACCTTTAGTAACGGTAACATCTTCCAAAGGTTTAATGATTTCTGGTGGCAATTCAATCACAGTTAGTTCTCCCTTACAGACTTGATCCTCGAATTTACAGGAGTATTCACCTTCATCGTGAATAGTACAATTGCGAACAAGCAGTCTGTGTACCTTACCATCCTTAATGAAGTCGACATTTTTATTTTCGGGAGTAATCCTTTCGCCATCCTTAAACCATTGTACCTCGTTAACATCTGTTGAAACTTCTACGTCCAAGATGGCAGTGTCTTTCTCGGTGACCTCATAATCTTCGAGAGGTTTAATGAATTCTGGTTTACGTGGCATAACTTCTACGGTGGATTGGGTTTCTTGATCCTTAACCTTGCAAGTATATTTGCCACTGTCTCTTAAATTGGTATTTTTAATTACCAACTTATGAGTCTTGCCTTCTTCTACGACAACACGATGATCCATGCCACTGAGTTCTTTGCCATTAAAGAACCATTTGGTTGAGACCACATGAGATGTTTCACATTCCAACGTAAGTGATTGAACCTCTTCGATGGTAATTTTCGATTTTAATTTCTTGGTAAAGACGACTTCGTCGACTTCCACAATAACACGGGCACCATGAGATGTCTTACCCAAAGGATTGCTAGCAATGCATTTGTAATCTCCAGAATCAGTATCTGGGTTGGCATCTTTAATAACAAGTTCAATGTTTTCACCATCGTAAATTTGTTGAATGCGTTCATTGGGATACAGAGGGTTGTTATTAAACAACCATTCCACCTCAGGAACGGGATTACCTGTAACCTTAGCTGGTAATCGTATAACTCCTTTCTGGGGTACATTTTGTTCCTCGAAACGTTCAACAAATAATGGAGGTTCGGCGTTACCACTTGGAGGTTCTGAAATATAAATAATTTTATTTTTCTTAATAAGTTTCATTAAATAAAAGATGAAATTTGATTAATTTCGCTAACAATCTACAATTTTAGGCAATAGAAGGGATATATAGAATGAAAAACAAATAAATGAAAATGTTCACTACCTTCAATTGTAAGATTAGCTGAAGTTTCCACACTACCCAATGGATTTACTGCCTTAACTGTGTATTCTCCCTTTTCATTACGTTTGGGTGAAATTAAAGTTAAGGAATGAATATCCTTTTCAGTCTTAGTGTTACCCTTGATAGGCTTGCCATCCTTGTACCAGGTAATCTTCGGTTCAGGATTGCCAATGATTTGTGTGCTTAAGACAGCACTTTCGCCCTCGCGTATTATCATATTTCTCAAAGGCTCTAATACCTGGGGTGGTTCCTTTTCGTTTGTACGTACTTTCAAAACTATAGGCAGTCTGGATTCACCTTCACGATTGGTGGCAATTACTTCGTAAGTACCTTCTTGTGACTTCTTTACTTTCTTAATATGCACTACACTGCAGTACATGTGCATGTCAGACTCTGTAACTACGCGCACGTTCTTAGTTACTGTGGTATCAATCTCCTCGTCATTAAAGGTCCAAACAATATCGGGTTCAGGTACGGCGACTAGACGACATTCTAAAATTACGTTGGTGTCTTCATCTACATATTGGGCTTTCGGTTTACGTGAGAAAGTAGGTGGTATACCCTCAAGTATATCAGCTAAAGATGACTCCCGTGACATACTCTTCCGAGATAATGCTGTGGCATCAGAACCGTGATCTGATAGAGGGGTTTCTACAACCAATTCAGTGGTGGTTGAAGTGAAACCAGCAGCATTCTTGGCCACACAAGTAAAGCGACCAGCATCTTCAGGGAAAACTTCACGTATAATCAATGTAGCAACGTTGTCATCGTCGTAATACATTTGGAAATCTTGTGAAGGCTTAATAATAGCTGTTTCACGGAACCAAGCAATCTGAGGTCGAGGTACACCTTCAACTTTGCATTCAAACTGCACAGTATAACCGTCGGGGGTATGGATTGGTTGTAATTTTTCTATAAATCTTGGAGCCATTGGCTTTTCATCAGGACCAGGACCTTTACATTGGACAAAAACGAAACAAGTAAACAAATAAAACAAAATGTTAATCACAAAGACAATTGCACGTTTACTAATTAATTTATTATTCATTCAACACATTAAAAAAGTTTTTTTTTTCTATGCAAGTACTTACGTTCAAATACGGGTAGTTTATCAATTTTTTCATGTAATTTCTTTTGTACATATTGATTATATTCGGCAGGTTCCATGAGATATTGAGCCGGTACCCAGCCTTCTTCTTCAGTAATGGTCTTCTTAATGAACCACCATTCCGAACTATGGCGACCGATAACGTATACTTTTTCGCCTTCTACAAGATTTATGGCTTCATCCGAATCGGCAATATAATTGCATATCGAATACATGACATTTTCTTCATCAGTTTCTAAAATGATTTAAAATGAAATGAATTGTTAATTGCAGTTTTTCAAAAGTTTCCATTAGTTTTCCAGCTACTATAACAGCTAATCGTTGTTATAATTTATTACAGGGCATAATGTATAATATATCACGTACATACATACATATGTATGTAGAAAATAGTCAACTCCAAAAGTTTGATAATAGCGATAAGCTTTTATAGGAAAATTTCAAAGTAATTTTTAATATGTTGTCTTACCTTCGATGTGCATTTCACGGGTAATATTCAATGATGCTCCTTCTGTTTGTTTTAAGTTGATCAGAGAATCAAAATAAATAAGAAAATAACAACAAAAAAGAAAATTCATTTTAATATAATGATAATTCGATTAGAAAAGTTTTAACGCAAAAAAATGTTAATGTTGTCTTAAGGGCGCATTATTTTTATGATACACAGGTACACACACATGATGTCACAAAGTTTTTACCTCGCATATATACTCTGTTATCATATAAGCAAAAGAAAATCTGTATTAAAATGATCTTGTTTCATAAAAAATAAGCATATTATTATTGTAATATTTATAAATCGATAAGAAAGGCAGGCTGTATAATGAAATCGATAAGATTAAAAATTAAATGAACAAAATTATACGATACTAACCTTCATTGAAGACTTGTTGTATAACTTTACGTTTCTTCTTGAAGGTTAGCGAGTCCTCGTCATAGGTTATGGAATCGCTCTTCGGACGTCTTATACCAATTAGGAATTGTTCTTCTTCCTCATCTTGTATTGAGTATCTTGGCTTGGGCTTTTGTTTAGGTTTGAGTATAACATCTACATCATCGGGTGGCAATTCCTCGACTTGGTATTCTTCTGGCTCTTCGACATCATACATGGTATCTTCAATACTGCTGTCGTCACGAATTTCTTCAATAATTGGACCCTCACCATCATCATAATCTTGCATGATCTTGATATGGTGTTCGTCTTCGGCTTCTGAATATGTTTTCTTAATAGGTTTCTTAACCTTCACTTTACCGGACATGGAAACTTCCTCTTCAGCATAGGAATCTAAAGCAATGCTGAACTCTTGATCTACATCTTCTTTAGTTTTGGTTAACTTCGGACGGAATGTAACATTTTCGACTTCCGTGAATTCGGGTATTTCTACACCCTTCTTACGGCGTTTAAGTTTTTTAACCGTATATTCTTGTTCATCTTCTTCCGTTACCTGCAATGGTTTAGGCTTAGGTTTTGGTCTTTGGGCCACTACAAATTCTTCGACTTCTTCTTCGCCTTCTTCTGGCTGATATTCTTCTTCTCGTTTGATGTGTAGCTCTGCCGCGGCCTCATCGGATGTTAAAGGTTTCTTGGGTCTCTTCTTAAGCACAGTAGCTTCTTCTTCAACACCCTGGTCTATTGTGCGTGGTTTCTTGAATGATAAACTAAATTCTTCTTCTTCGTGTTCCTCAACTTGCGGCACAATGGGTTTCTTGGGTTTTCTACGCATTACTACAGCTTCTTCTATAATTTCTTCTTCAACTTGTTCAACAGGTCTTTCCACAATTTCTTCTTGCTTAATGACTAATTCATCGGCAGCTTCCTCAATTGGTTTAACTGGCTTCTTCTTTTTCTTTAACTGCACTGTCTCTTCTGAGGTCTCATGTGTAATCTGTTTCTCTTTCGGAAGTTTAAATTCAATCTCGACATCTTCCTCAGGTTTGGGTGCCGTTTTAGGTTTCAAAGTAACATCAACCACTTGCTCTTCTTCTTCTTTTTCTAGTGGTTTCTTAATTGTTATTTTTTCTTCAATAACTTCCTCCTCTACTGGTTTTTTCTTAGGTTTCTTTGGTTTGAAAACTACTTCCTCTACCTCTTCTTGTGGTTCTTCTTTGGGAGCTTCGAAGACCTCTTCGATTTCTTCGATTTCTTGAACTTGAGGTTCAGGTGTAATCTCCTCTATGACCTTAATCTTAAGCTCGGCTTCAGGTTCTTCCTTAGCTTTAGGCTTGGATTTCTTTTTAACGATGGCTGTCTCTTCGGGAAGTTCTTGCTTCTCTGGTGTAGGTTTCAAAGAAATTTCGACCTCAGGTTCCTCTACCACTTCGGGTTCAACCTTTTTCGGTTTTTTCTTTAGTTTAATTTCCTCTGCAGGAATTTCTTCTTCTTTAGTTGGCTCTGGTTCGAATTCTTTTACTTTAAACTCATATTCCTTTTGTTTAACTTCCTTAATTTCCTCAGTAATTTGTACTTGTTTAGAAATTTCTTCATCTTCTTTAGGTTTCTCTTCATATTCTTCAATTTCTTCTATGATTTGTACCTCCTGAGGTATTTCTTCCGTTACCACTATTTTTTCTTCGACAGATGCCTCTTCTACCTTCTTGGGTTTTTTAGGTTTCTTCTTGATAGTAGTTTCTTCTGTTACTTCTTCCGTAGGCTTTTTAGATACTAAAGTGATTTGTTCTTCTGGTTCTTCTTTAATAACTGGTTTCTTTTTAGGTAAAGTGAATACTTCTTCAGGTTGTTCTTCTGCCTTTTCTGGTTCGATATCTTTCACTGAGAATTCATAAGTTTTTGGTACTTCTTCCGGAATTTGTTGTGGTTGTTCTTGAATTTCTTCAATTTCCTCTATTTCTTGTACTAATTCCTTTTCCTGAGGAACTTCTTCGGTAATAGTAACCTTGAGTTCTGCCTGTTCTTCTTCGGGAGCCTTCTTTTTGGGTTTCTTTTTGATGATCTTAGCTTCCTCGACGTCTTCAACTGGTTTTTTGGGTTTTATTACTACTTCTTCTTCCGGTTCTTCGGTTACTTGGGGCACAGGTTTCTTTTTGCGTTGTATTTTTACTTCTTGTTCTTCTATTTCTTCGGTTACATATTGAGGGGTCTCTTCAATAACTTTAACTTCATGTTCAGAGTACTTCTCTTCTGGTTGTATTTGTTCGGGCTTTTCCTCTTCCACAACTTCTTGAACTTCTTGTGGAATTTCTGGGATTTCTTCTACTACTGTTACCTTTTCTTCTTTTGCAACTTCTTTAGGTTTCTTGGGTTTCTTTTTGGGCTCCTCCTTTATTTCTTCTTTTACCTCTTCCACTTTAGGTTCTTCGAATTCTTTGAGTTTAATTTCGTAATCCTTTGGTACTTCTTCGGGAGCTTCTTCAATTGGTTTTTCTTCTACCTCTTCGATTTCCTCTACAATCTCAATTGGTTTTTCCACAGGAATTTCTTCTACAACCTTTATTTTTAGCTCAGCGGCTTCTTCTTCTTTAGGTTTCTTTTTGATTTTCTTAGTTTTAATTTGAGCTTCTTCGGTAACCTGTTCAACTGGCTTAGATTCTTTCAGTACAAATTCAGCTTCAGGCTCCTCAGTAGGTAATTCTTTAGATGGTTTTGGTTTTACTTTAAATTGGACCTCAGGAACTTTCTCCTCAGGTACAGGTTCTTCCTCAGTGACCTTAAATTTATATTCTTCAGGTTTAGTTTCCTCAATCCTTTCCGGTACAACCTCCTCTTCGATAGGCTGCTCTTCTGTAACTTCTTGGACAATTTCTTGTTCCTTGGTCTCGACAACCTTAACCTCTAGTTCAGCAACTTCTTCTTGAGGTTTCTTGGGTTTCTTGACTTTCTTTGTCTTAACCACTGTTTCTACTTCAGTTTCATCAACTAGTTTGGGCTCTGTTAAGGCTACAGAGGCTTCAAATTCTTCAGGTACTTCTTCGACCTTCTTCGGCTTCAGAGCGAATTTGACTTCTTCTGGTTGTTCTTCTTCAACTGTTACAGGTTTCTCAGCCTCCGATTCAATAGTTTTGATTTCGTAACTTGGATGTACTTCAGCTGGTTTTTCTTTCTTCGGCTTTGGTTTCGGTTTTTCTTTTTCTTCAGGCTTAACTTCTTCGACTACCTTCTCAATAGCAGCTGTTTCCTTTACGGAGAATTCATATTCCTTTGGTTTTGTCTCTTCCACAGTTTCTTCAACCTTTTCTTCTACAGGAATTTCGGGTACAACTTCTTCTTTGGGTTTTTCTTCTTCGACTTCAATTTCGGCCTTCTCTTCAGAAACAGATTTTTTCTTTGGCTTCTTCTTCTTAGGTGTAATTTCTTCAACATGCTCTTCCTCTTTAGGTTTTGTAATAGTTTCTTCAATCTTAACTTCTTCGGGTTTGGGTTCCTGTGGTTTCTTTAGTTGAACTACAGCTTCCTCAGTTGTTTCCTCCAATTCGATTGGTTTTGGCTGTTTAGGTTCTTCAAGAGTGACTTCATATTCCTCTGGTTGGGTTGGTTTTGGTTTCTTCTTGCGGGTTACTACCTTTTCTTCTATGACCTCTTCAACAGTTACTTCTTTAGCATCAATGTCGACAACACGTACTTTATGTTCTTCCGGCAATTCTTCTGGTTCGATGACAGTCGTAGTAATTTTATACTCAACAGGAGTTTCTTCTGGTACAGGTTTCTCAATAACTTCCTCAGTTACTTTTACTTCTTCGACTGGTTCAACCTTCTTTGGCACCTTCTTTTTGATTTTAACCTTATCGGTAGTGTCTTCGACAATGGCTTCTTGCTCCACAATTTCCTCATGCACTGATACTTCAAATTGTTCTTCTGGTTTTTCTTCAGTGACAGATGTATCTTTGGGCTTTTCTTTCTTTACTTTAGGTTTCTTCACCTCCTTTTCTTCTACTTGAGGTACGGGTGAAGGAGATTTCTCCTTAGGCTCTTCTTGTATCACTTTCACTGACTCTTCGACTGGAACTTCTTCTTTTACCTTTTTAATTGGTTTCAATTTGTGTTCTGCCTTAGGTTCTTCTTCCTTCTTGCTTTCTGGTATACGGAACTTGACTTCATCTTCAGGCTGCTCTTCTTCCTTTTTGGGTTCACCTGGTACTATTTGAGTAACGTTCATTTCTTGTTCGGGTTTCGCTTTAGGTTTGGGCTTAGCTTTCTGTTTGGGTTCTATCTTTTCCTTCTTGGGTTCTTGAGGCATTTCAATCGGTTCTAACTCTTCTTTAGGATATTCAATATCTTCAAACTCTAATGGCTCCAACGGTTTCATTTCATATTTCGGTTGTTCTGGTTTGGCCTCTTCTTCTTTAACTGTAACTGTGTGTTTTTTAACAGTCTTATCCTCGGTAACTTCTTCGGCCACCTGAGGTTTTTGTGGTGTTTTCTTAAGCGTAACCGATTCAGATTGCTCTTCTTCTTTTGGTTTCTTACCCTTGCCAAGCTTTATTTTCACTTCTTGTGGTTCCTCTTTAGGTTTGCTGGGCTTTTCGGGTTTCTTGTAAGGCAACTTTTCTTCTGGTTCTTCCTCAGAAGAAACATATTTCTCGTATTTTTCCAGTTCAACCTTTTCTAAATCATCCTTAATTTTCTTGATCTTTTTGGGTTTGTATGGTTTGAATTTCAATAATTCCTCGGCCTCTTCAATATTTCTTGATAGGTCTCCAGCACTTCTTACGGCACCAATTTCAGTTATCACTGGTTTCAGAGCTTCTGGAGGATATTGAACTAAAACCATGCGGCTCTTTAATTTAAATTTAGGTAATTGTACTTCTTGCTCTTCCTCTGGTTTTTCTTTACGTTTAGAAGGCTTTAATTTAACCATTTGCGGCACTTCGGCTGCATCGACAATAACCACCTTTTTGGGCTTCTGTTCTTTACGTTCAATTTTAATTGGTTCTAATTTGGCTACTTCAGGTTTAGCCTTCTTGGGCTTATCAAATTCAACCTTTTCATATTTTTCAAGTTCAGTCTTCTCTATCTCTTGCTCCAAGAGTTTTTGTATAATAAGATCGTGGTCGTCAGATTTCTTCTTTACAACCTTCTTTTTAGTTTTCTTCGGCTTGGTGGTATCTTCAGCAGTAGGCTCTGTGGTTTCAGGAATTTCCTCCTCCTCTTCGATAACTTCAACGGGATGTGATTCCTCGGCTTCTACAGGTCGTTCCTCGATGGTTTCTATTTCGGGTTTTTCTTCTTCAATCACCTCCTTCTCTTCGGGTTCCTCCTCTATAATGTTTATTTCATAGTCCTTGTGAACTATCGTCTCTTGACCTAATTTGAAATAAATTTCATTTTAAATCAATATTTACCAGGGACTAGATAGAGTATGTAGGCAGTTTTCTTTTGATTTTATTTTAAAACTCATATGATAGGAAATATTATAATTTTTTTTAGAGCAAAATGAAATAAAATTCATTAGGCCAGATAGAGGTATGAAAATATTTACAAAAGTTGTGGAATAATAAGTTGTTTTTTTATATATTTTATTATTATTATTATTATTATTATTTTTTTTTTGTTGGTTTTTAATAGTAAAAAGAGTAAAATTACACATTTATTATGGAGAACATAGATACATACATAAATGACAAATACATATAAGGGGACATTTGACATAGACAAGGGAAATATTTCAGTTATTATTTGGCTAGGCATTGAAATACATTTAAAGGTTAAGGTTAAAAGATTTTTGTTGTTAAAAATATTAGATGATAAGATTGTTGGTCCATTAAATCCTAAAGTTTATGTTTTTATTAAAATGAATGTATTGGTAGGGAACTTATTTTGGTTCAGTGCTAAGACCTTGTGTCCAAAAGGTGTCAGCTAATCAAGAGAGTTTAATGTGTGTGGTTTGATTGGAAAGATATGGCGGCGTACATACGCCATCCTTTAAGAACCATAACATCACACAATAAACTCATCATTAGAAGTTATTTGTTAGTTTTTTTTTTAAATTTTGGATTTTTTGTTGTTAATTTTTGAGTTTAAAAACTGCATTAAATGTCAATACAAGCGTTTAAATAAAATTCATGTTTTTTTTTTTTTTTTTTTTTTTTTTTTTTTTTTTTCAACAAATAAAAGAGAAATAAAGTTTCGTGATTCCATCAGGTTCATATCCACAGTGCGAATCAATGTACAATGTTTTACAAAATAAAACTTATCGTTTTACTTGAGCGAAAGTTTTTACGAGCTTTAATAGTTTCCTAGTAGTTGTCTAACAGTATCCACTAATGCAATGAACAATTTTTTTTTCTTTCAGGCATATAGTTTAAGGAAAGATATTGCAGTTGATTTTCTTGCATTTGCATTGAAGAAATTTCTGATGGCTAATACTGCAACCTATTTCAAGACAGTGCTTATGATATTTGCATGTGTATGGTATGTATTGATTATATGGCGTTTGCTTTGAAATTGTTTAATTTTTAGCTCAATAAAGCCAAGATAACTAAACACATGCGAAATTTGATGGTATGTCTTGTTCTTGTCTTACTTCAAAGTGCATGTTCTTGAAGGTATGAATCGTTGTTGGAGAAAAATCGAAATTATAATCTCTCCTAGAATTAAATCCATATTACCATAGGTCTACAATCATAGTCAGCTATTTTGCCTATTTTATGAAGGTATGGGCTTTATCGAAAACATACCAACCTAAACAAGATCTATCGATATATTCTTTTCAGTAGTAGAATATGTTCAGTAGTAGAATATGATGGACAATTGTACTTGGACTATATGATGTATTGTGATCTTAACTTTAAACGATCCGTAAAATAATGATACAAAAGATCGACAATTTAATATCCCTTAGCTTTACTTTAAAGCCATTTATCAAAAGGTAAAAAAGCCTCTTGTTTTACCTGAAAGACCAATTTCAAAATATAGTTTCTGTTCTGTGTATTAAAATAACTTTATTCTGAATGAAATTCGAAATTACAATTTTTAATAATTCCGTTTCCGGATATTTTTTTATTGTAAGTGTTATATTTTACCTGATATCACTTTACAATGCAGAAAGGAGAAATATTTTATAATATTTCTATCTAGTATGTACATATATATTGAGGAGTTTTTAGGGGAGTTATTTTCCAACCAAAATTGGAAATCTCGAAACGATCACAGTATTAATTATTTTTTTTATTTATTTTTTTTAATTTAAACTTCAATTAACCGAAGTTGTAGTAACAAATTTATGATTCTCTATTTTTTAGGTTTTAGATTATACAAGCCTATATTAATAAATGTAATGTATTCGAGTTCTTATAAAGCAGCAATTGTGTTATGAAGCCAAGCATTGGAATGCTATTTTTAAATGTTTATATTACAAGCTAAAATACCACTTGTATAAAAAGGATTTGAATTAAACATAAATTATGAATTAAATTTAGACATAAACTCATAAGGAAAGGAGTATATTTAACAAATGAAGCGAGAAAAGTTGAAAACATATAAAAAGAGGACATGTATCTATTAAATATAATCGCAGATATCGCAATAGCGTCAGCGGCGAGTGTGCTATTTCAAAAGGTGTTGTAGACAATCACAAATAGGTGTAAGGGTACAGGGAATAGAAAAAAAGAACAAATAAGGATGTAATTTAGCAAAGGATGTTGATGAAGACGCCAAATGTTGAAGGAGATTTCTTTTGTTTATTTTTATTTGTTATTTAATTTTTGTGCGTGCTGGATGTAGGCACTAGGTGGGGGCGGCTGGTAAATAATATCGCAATGTGGAAATAAAAAACGCAAGTTTGGCGGTAATTCGATTTTTGACGCTATTTGGGACAATTTCCACAACACACTTACTTGTTTGTTTTTTGGGTTTGGTTTTGTGTTTAGTTGGTTTAGTAGTTTCTTTTGTTTCCTCAGTGGTGGTTGTTGTGACCTTGTGAGAATCGGGTGTGATTTGTTCAGTGTCATCAGGCTTAAGCTCTTGTTGTGGTTTTTCATCAATTTGTTCTTGTGGTTCAGTGTGTGTTTCTGTGATTTGAATTTCGTGTAAAGTGTCTGAAATTTCTGTTTCGTCTGGCTTTTCTTCGGCGGTTGTAACTTTATCAGTTTTCTTTGGTTTCTTCTTCTCCTTTTTGGGTTTCTCTTCCACTTCGTAAATTGGTTGGTCAGGTTGTTTGTCAGTCCGTTCAGGTAGTTCAATCTTTTCGTATTGTTCTAAAGTGGTCTTCGGTATTTCCTCGTCAATCAGTTTTTGTATGTAATCGTCAAGTTTGTCTTTGGGCACTTTCTTAATAGTTTTCTTGGGCTTTTTGGGCGCGAGACGCTCTTTAACAGCTTCGTCGATTTCTTCAGTAATAACAGGTGCTTCTTCGATAGGTTGTTCTTCAACTATGACCGTTACATCGGGACTGTCTTCTTCTTGTATGGTAACCACATGTATCTTAGAGTCCTCTTCATTATCGATTTTCTTAGTGAATGCTCTCTTTTTAGTAGTCTTTTGTTTAGGTTTACCCTGTTCATCAGTTATATCTACAACTTTAACTTCAATTGGTTCACTTTCCAATATTTCTACAACGGGTAAAGGTTCCTCTTCTTCTGGAACTTCTTCTCTAACGATTATTTCCGCTATAGGATGATCTTCAGTGATTTCCTTTGGTTTTTTATGTTTAGGTTTTGATTTGGTCCTATCATCTTTTGTAGGAGTGGGTTGTTCCACTTCTTTAATTTCTTCTGTAGTCTCCTCGGGCTTTTCTTTGGGTTTTGATTCAAATTCAATTTTTTCGTATTTTTCTAACTCAGTTTTAGGTATTTCCTCTTCAATGAGTTTTTGTATATAATCATGAAGATCATCCTTTTTGACCTTCTTAGTTTTCTTTTTAGTTGGTTTAACTTCCTCTGGCTTGCCTTCTTCAGGTTGCTCTTCTACAACTGTTACCTCAACTTCTGGTTGGTCATCACGTTTAACCTCTATTATTTCGATAACGTCTTCTTGGTCACCACGTTGACGTTTTATCTTTCGTTTGGTAACTGTTTGTTTTTCCACAACACCATCTTCATTGACTTGTTCTTTAACCTCTGTTTGTGTCTCAATGACTTTAATTTCGAAAGGTTCCAATTCCTTAGGTTGTGGTGAAGTTTCTTTATATTCAATCTTATATTCTTTCACATCTTCAGATGATTTTTCTTCGGGTTTATGTTTCTTTTCCTTAGGTTTTTTACGTTCCGTAGTTGGTTTTGTATCGTCAACTATTTCTTTTACACTGAAGTTTTGTGTTTCTGTTTCTTCAGGCTGAGTTTCGGAAACAGTTATTTCATCTTGTGGTTGTTGTACTTCTTCTGGTTGTGGTAGTTCTTCCTTAGTTTTAACTTTATGTTTAGGCTTCTTGGTTTTCTTAACTTCCTCGCCTTCTTGTACTGTAACTACGTCATGTTCTTCAGGCTTTTCTTGTGGCTGAGTTTCTTCAATCACGGAAGTCTCGAATGTATCCTCGGGCACCTCCTTAATTTCTTTTGGTTTGGTTTCTTCAGTCGCAATTTTGTGGTCTTCTGGCTTTTCTTCCTCTTCTGGCTTACTTTCAGTTTTCTTAACTTTATGTGACGGTTTCTTCTTAAGTTTGACGGGTTCATCTATGTCAATCTTTTCATACGTCTCCAATTCTGTTTTTGGAATATCCTCCTCTATAAGTTTTTGAATATAATCCTGTAACTCATCTTTGGTAACTTTTTTAGTTTTCTTAAGCTTTTTGGGTTTTTCTTCAGAAGGCTTCTCTTCAACAGTTTCAGGTTCGAAAGTAGTAACTGTGATGTCGGCTGTAGGGGAATCATCCTTTTGAGTTTCTACAATTTCAATGATTTCTTCTTTATGACCCACTTGTTTCTTAATCTTGCGTTTAGTAACCTTTTGGGTCTTGATGTCGCCTACTTCATCAGTTATTTGTACAATTTCCTCTTGTTTATCTAACTCTTCGACATGCACAGGAAGAACAGTTTCCTCTTCTTTCTTCTCTGGTTGTTCTTCATGCAACTTGATTTTATGTATAGGTTTCTCTTTATCCTTTGGTTGCTCGTCCTGTATCTTGATTTCAGGTACTGGTTGTTCTTCAGGTTTAGCTTCTGGTTTACTCTCTTGAGCTTGCTCAGGCTTTTGTTTAATTTCTTTCTTAGGTTTCTTTTTCAATTTGACGGGCTCATCCAAAGTTATCTTTTCATATTTCTCTAGCTCTGTTTTAGGAATCTCTTCTTCGATAAGTTTCATGATGTAATCTTGCAGTTCGTCTTTCTTGACCTTTTTGATTTTCTTTGGTTTGGTGGCTTTCTCGTCTTTAGGCTTTTCATCGTCTTCGACTTGATCAGCTTCTGTGGTTATGACAGTTATTTCAGCCAAAGGTTGATCCTCTCGTTGTGTTTCGACAATTTCAATAATTTCCTCTTTGGGACCAACTTGTTTCTTAATTTTACGTTTGGTAACCTTTTGTTTCTTAACTTCACCTTGGTCATCGACTACCTCAACCTCCTCTTCTTTTCGTTCAACCTCAACTACGGAAATTGATAAATCTTCAGGAGAATCTTTAGATTGTTCAACATATTCTTCGATAACATTGATTAGGTATTGATCTAAAGTATCTTTGGTTATTTCCTTGGGTTTCTTTATCATCTTCTTTGGTTTAGATTTTTCCTCTTCTTGAGGCTTTTCTTCGGTTTCGGTTACCTCAAATATTGTGACTTCACTTACCGGTTTGTCTTCTTCTGTAACTTCGGATATTTCAAATACCTTTTCCACTGGAGTCTTTGTTTTAATTCGTCTCTTTGTTACTGTTTTTGGTTTAACCTCTCCAGTATTATCGGGTTCTTCAATTATTTCGGTAACTTTGTCAATTTCTTCTACTTCGACAGGCTTCTTTTCAATTTCTTCAGTAGTAATATGTTGTATAGGTTCTTCATATTCTTCTGGTTTTACGTATTCCTCAAGTATATTCACTATATAATCTTGCATTTGTTCCTTTGGTAGTTTCTTAGTTTTCTTAAGGAGTTTCTTATCTTTCGGTTTCTCTTCCTCTGTAGGAAGAATTTCATTAATATCTACGACAGTGATTTCACCAGCAGGTTGATCTTCGTCAGTAACTTCCACAACTTCGAAAATTTTTTCTTCAGGACCCGATTTTGTTTTAATTTTACGTTTAGATATTGTTTTCTTTTTAGTTTCTCCCGATTCGGTAGGCTGTTCAACAATTTCGGTTATTTTTTCTATTTCTTCGACTTCAACCGGTAGAGTCTCCTCTTCGAAACGAGTTGGTGTTACATATTCCTCAAGTACGTTAATAACAAATTCTTGTATCTGTTCTTTCGGCACTTTTTTCGATTTCTTGACAGATTTTTTAGGTGTGGGTTTTTCTTCCTTATCATCTGGTTTGTGTTCGGTTTCGGTTATTTCCTGTATGGTAATTTCACCAGTTGGTTGGTCTTCCTCAGTGGTTTCTGAGATTTCGAAAACTTTTTCTTCTGGGCCAGCTTTAGTTTTTATTTTGCGTTTAGTAACGGTTTTCTTTTTAATTTCGCCAGTCTCATCTGGTTGCTCAATAACTTCTGTAGTTTGTTCGATTTCCTTAACAATCACTTGTTCTTCTGGCTCCTCCTTTGCTTTAGTCTTTTTAGTCTTCTTTGTTTTTGGTTTAACTTCAGATATTTCGGGTTGATCTTCAATTGGTTCTTCTTCTTTAAGCTGAATATCATATTCATCCGGTGTTATTTCTGTTGCAGGAATGTCCTTGGCAATAATTTCGTACACTTGTTCTTCGACATCTTCCTCCTTAGGCGTGATTTCTTGTACATCAAATTCGTGAACTATGACCGGTACACCCTCTATTATTTGGGTAGTTTTCTTGTGGTGTTTCTTAACAGTTTTAGGCTTTTTCTTGGGTGTTGTTTCAATTTCTGTAGCTTCGTATTGTTCCAATTCAGTTTTAGGAATTTCTTGTTCTATTAGCTGTTGTATATAAGCGTCGTGATCATCCTTTGAGGGTTTCTTCTTTTTGAATTTCTTAACTGTTACAGGCTCAGGTTGTTCTTCTGTAATTTTTTCTGGTAGGATTTCAGTGGTTTTAATTTCCACTTCAGATTCGGGTTTATTTTCTACAAATGATTCCACAATTTCAATAAGATATTCTTTGTCGCCTTCCTTCTTTTTGAGTTTTCTCTTGGTAATCGTTTGCTTAGTTTCTTCGCCTGTTTCGTCTACAATATCTTGGACAATAGTTTCAGGTTGAAGTTCCTGCACAACAACAGAATACTCTTTAACAGTTTCCTCGATCTGTTTTGGTTTCGAACGTTTAGCTTTAGGTTTTTCTTTAGGCTTTTCTTCACTGACATCAATTATGTAGTCCTGTTCACTTGGAGCGACAGTTTCAGTATCTTCCGAAGTAGTTTCTGTAACTTCTTGAGGTGTTTCATCAATCTTCTCCTCAGCAGTTTCTGTAATTTTAACCTTTTTAGTTTTGGATGGTTTAGGTTTTTTCTCTTTTATGGGTTCTTCAATTTTTTCTTCTTCTATTGGCTTAGCCTCTTCTACCTCTGTTATATCTTCAACGGTAGTTTTTATAGAGAATACACTACCATCAGTTTCATCTGGTTGTTTTGGCTTCTTACGTTTAACCTTTTCTACAGTTTCAGTAACATCTAAACTTTCAGGAGCTTCATGTATAACATTTATTAGATACTCCTTGAGTTCTTCGGGTTTCAATGTCTTTTTGATCTTCTTGGGTTTACGAGGCTTTTCCTCTTCATCTGTTTGATCAGGTTTTTGTGGAGTAATTTCAGTTGTTATGACAGTTACCTCCACCGTTGGTTGTTTGTCAGTTTGTTCTTCAATTACAAGGACTTCATATTCTTTATGGCCCACCTTTTTCTTAATTTTACGTTTAGTTTTGGTCTTCTCTTTAGTTTCGCCCTCCTCGTTTGTTTCGGTTACAGTTTCTGTTTGTTCGGTTATGTTTTCAACAACTACTTCGAAAGCATCAACTTCTTTAGGCTGTTCTAGAATTTCTGCAGTAATAAGTTCGGTTTCTTGTTGTGGCTTCTCTTGTTCTTCTGGCGAACTTTCAATTACCTGAATCTGTAACTCGTCATAGCTTTCCTCAGGAGCGGAAACTTCTTCTGATCTTTCTGGTTTTGGACGAGGTTTGGATTTCTTCTGTTTGGGTTTCTCTTGTACCGGTTCGAACTCTGATATTCCGATTTCGAGTTGTTCACCCTCTACAGGCTTCTCGTCTTTAGGATGTGCCTTGGTCTTCTTTGCTTTCTTTGGTCTTTGTCCAAATTCTATCTTCTCATACTGTTCCAGTTCAGTTTTAGGAATCTCAGCTTCTATTAACTGCTGGATGTAAGCATCCAATTCGTGTTTTTTCATTTTCTTTGGCTTCTTTTTCTTAGATTCGATCTTTTCAGCAGGTTGGTCTTGAGTTGCTGGAGTTTCTATTTCAGTAACTAAAACTTCGTATACTGGCTCTTCTCCCTCTTGGGTAAGAGTTTCGACAATTTCTATAATGTGTTCTTCATGGCCCTTCTTATGATGAAGTTTGCGTTTTTTAGGTATTTTCTTGTTATCTTCTGTTACTTCTTCAGTTTCCGTGGGTTCGATTTCAGCTAGAGAAACTTCATAGAATTTGTCGGAAACTTCTTCAACCGGTTGTTCTTGTAGATTGACAACAAATTCTTCCAATTCTTCTGGCTTCAGTTTTGTAATTTTCTTCTTCTTTTTAGTAACCAAGTGTTGAATTTGTTCTATTTCCTTAGGCTGTGTTGAAGTTACTACAATCTCATATAGTTTTTCTTCGTCATCTGGTCTTTCAGATGGCAACTCAACTATTTCGATTATATTTTCAGAAGATTCTGTTTTTTGCAAAATTTTCCTCTTCTTTTTCGTTTTGGGTTTCTTTTGCTCTTTGTCTTGATCTTCGGGTACAAAATCTTCTATAATTTCCGGTTGATATTCAATAAGTTCCACAACCTTAGATGGGTATTCATTATCGGATTCAATTTCCTTTTGTGGTTCGGGTTGGAATTGCAAATCACTTTCCTGCTCTTTTTGCTTTTTAGGTTTCCTCTTTATCTTAGTTTCTTCTTTGACTTGAGGCTTATCTTCCTGTGGAACGTCTTCAGACTTTTCGATTGTGAAAGGTTTCAAAGAAACTTCTTCTTTTTCTTCTCCGTTTATGGGTATTTTGCCTTTACCGATTTTTAGTTTACGTTCTTCTATTTGGTCTTCTTCCTTTTTAGGTTTCTTAGGACGTTTATATTTAGTTTCAGGTTTTTCCATTTCCTCAACTGTTGTATCCTCCATTTCCAATTGGTCAGGCTTTTCCAATTCTTCAGAGGTGTACTCTGATGGCTTGAATTTCTTGGGACGTTTTTTAATTTGTAATAAAGCTTCTTCAATATTACGGGATAGTTCTCCTTGTCCGCGTTTTGTTTCCAGATCAGTTATGACCAACTTAAAGTTGTAAGGCGCATAAGGTATAAAGTTAATCCAGCTCTTAAGTTTCGTTTTGAACGGTACCTTTTCTTTTTTCGGTTTAACTTGTTCGGGTCTTTGTTTTGGTGTCTTAAGTTTAAGCATTTGCGGAAATTCGGCTACCGAAGTGATTTGAAGCGTTTTAGATTGCTTTACTTCCATGCGTTCGATCTTCATGGGAACCAGTTTAATGGGCTTCAACTGTTTCACAGATGAATCGCGTCTGGCCCTTTGTGGCTGGTCCATTTCAGTACGTACGTACTCTTGTAAAACTGTCTTGGGTATTTCCTGATGTATCAGGAATTGTATATAGTCGTCAAGTTCGTCCTTTTTCAATTTTTTCTTTGTTGTCTTTTTCTTTGGTTTGTCTTTAGGTTTGTCTACTACACTGTCCGTTACCTTAACCTTCCAGTCCTTAGGAGATTCTTCCTCTGGCTCTTCTTTCGGTTTTTCATCTTCTGTTACAACAACCGTAACTTGCTCCTCTTCGCCAGGCTTCTGTGTGGTAATAACCTCAATAGTTTGCTCTTGATCACCGATCTTCTTTTTGATCTTGCGTTTCTTAATCATAGTAGCTGGCTGTTGTTCTTCTTGAGTTGGCTCATTGATTTCCATTACTTCCTCGGGCAAATATTCAATCGTTACCGGTTGTTCTTCCGGCTGTTCTTCAATCACATTGAACTTGGCGGATTTGGGCTTTTTAACTTTAGTCTTTTGTTTGGGAATATCTGTTTGCTCTGTCTGTGTAGTGTCTTCACTTACAACATCATCGGGTTCAGTAATAGTGTATGGTTTGTTATCTTGGTCTAATTGACATATAAAAAATAATTTGTTTTTGTTTATATAATTGTATATCCTTATGCTTCATTTCAGATTACGAATGGTTAATGATGAAAGAATTTAAAAAATTTATCACTTACAGAGAAATGTTAATACCTTAAATACATACACATGTACATTACACATGTACGTAACGTAACAAACTATAGATTTATATTTTATAATCTATCGTGCGAAATTTATGTTTTTATGGTGAGTACAAAATATTGCTATATTATTTTTATTAGTATTATTTTAAGTTTTTGTTTTGTGTTTGTACTTTAATAGTTTTAAGAATATATCAAGTGTCGTCTTGTATATCTTTGTATATTCTTTATATTGTAAATTATTTTTTTTTATTAATTAGTAGGTAGTTTTTATTGTTTTTTGTAGAATTATCAGGTGATACTAACTAAAAGGAGTATTTTACTTTGTTTAAGTCTTTCAAATAGGGAATGTGTTTATAAAAGAATTCTTTTCAAATTCCTAAACATTAACTCTAAATTGGAATGTAAATTAATTTATAAAATATTACAACTTCCTTTTTAAATTTAGAAAAATTGTCTCCTACTCAAAAAAAAAAAAAATCCATTATAAAATATAAATGTGCAGTTGCGATCAAAATGTCATTAGCAATGACAGCTAAAATAAAATATAGTCCTTTAGATCCAAACCATACTTGTATGACGGTGATTGAAACTCAATATAATCTTTTATAAGATTACATTTATTTGTATCGAAGTGTTAAAGTTCTCTCATTAAAAGCTTTGTAATGAGAGCTATTGAAAGGCTACACCTAAAAGTAAGCGAAATTAATAAACCATGGTACATAAAACATGTAAATTTGTTTGCACAAATTTTCAATTGGCTTACTAAGATTTTGAGATAAAATATTCAGTTATGGACGACTATGATTAGTAATTGGTAGATTTTACTTAATGTCGATTCCTTTACATTACAACCCTTCAGTTAGGATTACCACCTACTTACAGTTTAAAGTCGAATCTGAACGATAGATTTTTTTTGAGATACCTTTCATGGTAATTTTAATTACTCCCAGAGTTTTTGCCAGAAATCTGCTGAGATTAAGTCGCCGACTAAATATATTTTTTCATATTCTGTGGCCTCACGTCTATCTAATAAGTCAGCATACTATCTACTAGACAACGGCGACTATGATCTTATCATATGGTAATCTAAATATTTACCGTATTGACGAATAATTCATCTTGAAGCGTGTCTTACGAAGCATATCGATTTACTATTATAGTAATTCTTCACTATTCGAATCAGGGAGGATCGCTCAAACATTTATATGACTATGTTAATGCGAGTGTTGCGTTTTCCCCCTCTTTTCTATTTTGTATTATACTACTTATGTAAACCATTCGTATTTCAAGATAATTTAACAAAGCTCGTGCGAAACTAAATAAAATTGATCTTAAAATTCGAATATTCGAATTAATAATATCCTTTGGATTTTATTTTTTGCATTTATCCCTTTGACCCTTTGCATATAACTACTTTCTAATATTGACAATACAAATACATAGTAAAGTTATCGAAACTACATCCGATTGACGCAATTTGAGGAAAAAAAATTTTCGAAATATTTTTTTTTATTTCAATCGCATCTGCTTTTTTTTTTTGTCTGTAAGTAGGATAGTTATATAAAAATGAAAAAAATATACCTGTTATATCGCTGACTTCAACAATTTCAATTTGGTAGGGTGCTGTTTCTTCTTGTTCTTTTATCGTCTCAGTATCACTAAGGACTTCTTCGACAAGAACTCCTTGCTCCTGTGTGACCACTTTGTTTTCAGATTCAATGACTGTTTCACCGTCTTTATTTTGTACTGATTTGAATGTTGTTATAAATACAGGTTTTTCATCCTTTGTCTGTTCTTGGATCGGCATTGTTTCTGTTTTTCATTAAAGTGTTCGATGTTGGGTATTGATATTGGTATATATTTAATGTTGTGTAATGTATAGGTTTGTCGTTTATTTTTTGTGTATTTTTTTTTTTTTTTTTGCAACATAGAGAAAAATAGTATTAAAAACGTATTCTCGTAAAAGACATAGTAGAAAAAATTTGTAGTACAAAAATAATAGACAGAGACAGATAATTTTCGATACTTGTTAGTAAAAATGTTAAAAAAAAATGTTGAAAATGTGAAATGGTGTAGAAAAAGTGTAAGTGTTTATAAAAGATATTGTGACAGATACAAGAGACAAAGTTGACGCATTGTGTATTATTGTGTAAGGATTCTTACCCTTGGGTTTTTTGTGTTTTTGTGTTTTCTTGATAGGTTTCGGCTGCTGTTCATCATCCAATTGACTTATGTCTATAATATTAGTGAGATCTTCTTCGCTAACGACTTGTATCAGGGAATAAGGTTCTTGGCCTTCTTCTTCAATGGTTTGTATTTGATAGAACTCGGGTTCAGGTGACACATCTTTTTTAAATGTTCTAGTTTTTGTTGTTTTCTTTTTGGGTTTCTTACCCTCTTCGATTACTTCGGTTTCTAAAATTTCTTCGGGTAATTCTTCGATGGGTGTAGGCTCGATTACCCCTTCATTAGCTGATGTTTCATGTATAGTGATCGTAGCAATAGCTGCTATATCATCTTCCTCCACGACCTGAATTGTTGTTATTTCGTCTTTCTCTGCATCAATTGGTTTTTTGAAGGATCTGGTCTTGACAGTTTTCTTTTTTGTTGTGCCATCGGGCGTTAGTGTTTCCAAAACAGTTTGCTGCTCTGGTAGCTCTAAAGCCGGTGTAACATCGCTGGTCTCTGGTTGAGAACTTTCGACTTCTTTTACATTTATTATATATTTGGGTTCCTCGCCTTCCTCTTCAAGAATTTTAATTTCAGTGATTTCATCTGCTGTTTCATCTAATGGTTTTCTAATGGTTTTCTTTTTAATTTTTCTAGTTTTCTTTGTTCCATCTGGAGCTAAAAATTCTTCAACAATGTTTTCTTCTGGTAATTCCACAACCGGTACAACCTTTTCTTCCAACAACTCTGGGAAGGGTTCATTGTAATCGTGAACAGTAACTTTGGTAACTGGTTCTTTTTCGAACTCCTCCACAGTTTGTATTTTGGTAATTTCCATTTTAGGACCCTTCATCTTTTTGATGATTTTAGTTTTTATAACAGTCTTGGTAGGAGTGCCATCTTCCTTTTGGTCTATTATAACAGATTTTTGTTCCGGGAGTTCAACAACAACTTCTTTTTCATCAGGTTGTTTCACCCGAATAACCCTCTTCAATTTGACTTTCTTTAGCGGAATGGTCTCATCCTTTGAAATTGGCAACTCTTCAACAGTAATTATTGTCTCAGGTTTTTCCCCTTCTTTTTCAATAGTTTCAATTGTGGTAATTTCCTGGACATCCTCTTTATCTTTCTTAATTACACGAGAGATAACCTTCTTTTTCTTGAGTTTGGTCTCTTCTAGCTCTTTAATATCTTTAGGTTGTTCTTCCTCCGCTGTTTCTTCAACAGTGACAGTGGTTTGAGGTTGTTTGTCATCTTCTTCAACAGTTTCGATCTTCGTAACTTCTTGCTTATCACCCTTCTTCTTCTTAATTACTGGGTGCGAACAACCTTCTTCTTGGTTTGCCGTCTTCAGATATTGTTCTCAACACGTACTTCTTCTGGAGTTCCTTATATCTTCAGGTTGTTCTTCCACCGGTGTTTCTTCAAACAGTGACGTGGTTTCAGGTTGTTTGTCATCTTCTTCAACAGTTTCGATTTCGTGACTTCTTGCTTATCACCCTTCTTCTTCTTAATTACACGGGTGCGAACAACCTTCTTCTTGGGTGTGCCGTCTTCAGATATTGTCTCAACAACACGTACTTCTTCTGGTAGTTCCTGAACATCTTCAGGTTGTTCTTCCACCGGTGTTTCTTCAACAGTGACAGTGGTTTCCGGTTTTTTGTCATCTTCTTCAACAATTTCAATCTTCGTAACTTCTTGCTTATCACCCTTCTTCTTCTTAATTACTCGGGTACGAACAACCTTCTTCTTGGGTTTTCCATCTTCAGATATTGTCTCAACAACACGTACTTCTTCTGGTAGTTCCTGAACATCTTCAGGTCATCCTTCCTTCCAAACCAGTTTCGATCCCCTTCGTGATTTTGCCCTTATCCCCTTTTTCCTTCCCCAACATGTACTTCTTCCGGTAGTTCCTTAATATCCTCAGGTTGTTCTTCCACCGGTGTTTCTTCAACAGTGACCGTGGTTTCAGGTTGTTTGTC
>QOCX01000562.1:3203-18112 GCA_005959815.1 Sarcophaga bullata
TATTATTATTATTATTATTTATTATTATTATTATTATTATTATTATTATTTATTATTATTATTATTATTAGTATTATTATTATTATTATTATTATTAGTATTATTATTATTAGTATTATTATTATTCATAATATACCTTTTTTCATTTAAATGTAAATGTAGTAAATACTACTTAATACCATTAAAAAAGAATAAAATAAATAATAAAAAGGTTCTGCAAAACCAAAGCCTTTTAAATAGCAGTAGCTATCAAAAAATGTTAATGAAATTAAAAAATAAAAGTCGTTTTTAATACAAAAATATTTGTATTATTAATTCATTTTAATCATTTTTCATTTCATTTTAACATAAACACAAAATAAAAAAGACTAAATAATTCATAAAATAAATATCAACAAAAAGTAAATGATTAAGCAAAAAGTAATTAATTAAGAGGCCAGATTTTTCATGATTTTAAAAACATTAGATGTTCCACAACAATTACATTTTGAAGCTACCTATCAACTAAATATCACATATTATTATTTAAAAAAAATCGTTTATTTCTGTAAATACGAGTGTTGATACTTTTGATTCAATTTTGTTTACTGTTGCTGGAGGCATATTGACTTCGATAATTTTTACTTTTAAAGATTAAGGTAGAATCCTGGGATTGTTATGAGCAAAAACTGCACATGTTTCTGAAAGACTGGTGCAGCCAAATCAAGAAATTATTCAAATTTATCGCTTTCCTTTTTCTAAATAATTTGAAATGGGATCAATATCTGAAACAGAAAAACATAAAATTACCTTTTTTCCTCTGGACTATGATATGAATGTTATAATAAATCACATGAATTATTTATATTAATTTTTCTGAATATATTTCCAACAGTACTAAAAAGCACAGTAATATAGTATATTTCGTTTCATTTCGCAACTAACGAAATTATCTAAAAATGACAATGACTAAGTACCTCCAACGGTTTTTAGGTAGTTGAGCAGCACTTCTAGGAGCGATTTGGTCTCTTCTTCTGCACTTCTTATAGTAATCAAAAAGAACTTTCCATCTTTTCTTACACTCAGTATTTTTCGAGGAACTGCTCTCCATACAAATTCCTTCGCTTTTATATTTTTATAGTGTGGGTGGCTCTTGTCATATAATATTGTATGGCTGCGTACTCCTTCGACAGGTGTTTCGTCTGTATCCATATTTCCTGAAATATATTAATGTCATTGAATATGAACAACAATAATAGTAATACTAATCATAAAAGAAGAACTTTCCAACATCTATTATTTTTAAATAAAACAATAAATAATGTTTCTTAACCACATTTTTCAGTATTGTCACTATCAAGTTTTTTACGTACGCAAAAATACACAAAACATTGCATATAGCTTTAATAATTATAATGAATTACGTATTCTTTCCAAAATTTTGAAAATGTAGCTCCGCATGACGAGAAATTAGTTCTTTTACAAATTTATTATTGTATTCATAAAAAATATTTTTGATTAACGGAGTTTTCAAATGAATTATAATAAGTAAGAATAAGGAATTCAATTCATAATTCTATTTTTTTATGAATACATTTCTTATTTTGTTCATTTCTCTTCAATAAGAGAAGTATTTTAAGCTGTTCACAAAATTAAAAATAAATAAAAAAAATTAGCTGCTCACAAAAATAGAAATTAGCTTAATTTGACAGAAACAGCTTTGGTTGTTGCCCTGGCTTTTACTATATAATATTATTGTTTTTAATTTTTAAAAACGTTTGAAATATAAATATAAGCTCGCAGATTGCAAATAAAAATCAAAATAAATTTGTGTTTAATTTTAATTAAATTCTTCATTATTCGCACAATTTTGTGTGCCACTGTTCACATCTGGTTCTAACAACAACAATTGAATAATGACAATTACCACACAATTGTTCTGTAGATCTTTGTAACGGAGATCGTTAAACCACGATTGCTTTCTTCACACACAACGTCTTCACACAAGACTAACTGAACTTCTACTCCCACTATGTATGCTTTGCCTTGCCTTTTATATAGCGACGTAAACAGTCTGATGAAGGTTCTCGAAATCACTATAAATGTGAACATCGTTGTTTACATTTATTCATGTTTTCTTGTTTTTGTTAGGATATCTTGTTTACGTTCGTCCTTATTGTTGTTGCTTGTTGTTTACTTGTTTATAACTCTTTCGTAATAGTGATGTTGTTGCTATATTTTTATTTTTATTTATTTGTTAATCAAGTAAACAAGTCCGTTGTTTTGTTTTTGTAGCTTTTGTTAAACGATGTTACACCATTTCCATTTTCCTAACAATATAATCATCATATTCTTGATAGGTTTCTGTCGTCGATCGTCTGTCTTCTGTCGTTGTGTTTATACCTTAACAGTCATATTATATTTTTTATATCGGATTTTTATCACATGAATTTTAATTTTTAAGTATTTTCAGATTTTTTGTTGGATCTTTTTGCCTTTATTTGTTATACTTTAAGTATTCAAATACATAATATTACTTTCGTTTTGCGGTATTTCATATTTTAGCAGTGATTTAAAAAAAATTATAAAATTTTTTAGCTAATTATTTAAATTTAGTTAATTAAGATGTTTAAGTTTCGGTACTTCTTTAGTTTTTAAATTAATAAATTTTCACCATTACTTCAATTTCAATTTGCTTATTGTGAGATTCTCTTCTCGTTATTTGCCTTTGAGTATTACATTTTTGTATGTAACAAATATATATTAAAAGTCATCATGTGAATATGGCAAGAAAAAAAAAATCAGCTCTGCCGACTAACTTCATTAATGTATATCTGAACAATCAGAGAAAAAAATACTGAGTCATATAATAAATTTATTATATTATCTAAAACTAAATCAAATTATATATAAAATTAACACTGATTCTCATGCAGAAAGAGGCAGAAATTTACTCCTGTGATTCGTCTGCAAATTTTTTTTCGAAGAACCTCAGCGGGTATCAAATTTTATCAAAAAGGAGAAAAAAATTTGTAAATCTTAGGGAATCAAAACACACAGATTTTAAATACTACACACTTAAAGTTGTTTGTAATTCCTGTTATAACATGGTGTTTAAGGTGCTCCAAAATCATAACGGTGTTAAGTATACTGATATTATAGAGGTTAATATTTAAATCATTTGGAAAAATCAAACATCCTCTCCAAATAAAGGAAGTGTGGGATATATGGCCATTGCACTAATAATTGTTTCATGTTTTTTGCTTTTAACGTTCTGGCATTCTCTCATGAAACGAGTAAATACGCAATGAATAATACATCCGATGCTAATTGCTTAGAAGTCTGTAGGAGAGCTACTAACAGGAATGAATATAGTCAAAGGCGACGTACTGAAGTACCAACATTTAATTTGAACAATTGTAACTTTCCCAACATCCCAAACTCCAATGCTCTCCCAATACAAATATCAGTGACAGTGTAAATCAGACGAAACAAAATAGTAACTCTATCTCAATAGATGAACTGTTCACAATATTTTAAAACGGTATACATACATAATTGGTCATTACAACGGTTCAGTCAGGATTACGACCTAGCTTCTCACACCACTTATGTTGTGTCTGTTAATTTTATGCATGAGTGGCGGGACCTACCAGTTTAAAGCCGGCTCCGAACCACAGATTTTTGAGAAACTTTTTATGGTAATTTTAATTTACTTATAGCAGATTTCAATTTTTTCGTATTACGTTTTGTTGGAGGTGCCTGAGGTTTGAACCGTGGCCTTACGTCTCATAAGTTAATACACTGCCTACTAGATTACTACGACTTCAAAACGCTATAATTGAATTGAAGAAATGCAAAAGAAAGTTAGAGCAACTCAAATTTATCATGAATCTTCTGAAATATTGTGTGCAGTTCAGAACCATAAATCATGTATTGCATCAATGACGTTAAAGTCATCAATTCGTTTTCTAAAAAGATACAGTTACAACGAGTCAGCCCATAAAATTACAGCACATATGAAGACTGCTGTTGAAAAGAATGTGAACAAAGCAATCAGTGAAGGTGCAAATTCCAAGTATTAATATTGAATGTCTTGTAACATGCAAAAAAGTTAAACAGCAAGTTAAGAAGCAAGAAAATAATAAAGCACCAGGATTCGATGAAATTCTCAACATATTTTTGAAAAAATTACCTAATGTTGTATACAATTTCTTAACTTATTTATTTAACGCGTGCTTAACGACGAAGCTCTTCCCAGCCCGTTTTAACTTCAAAGGTCGTATCTACATATATATAAACGTGGTAAAAAGCCAAGATTATCAAGCAGTTATAGATCAATTGACCTACTCAGCTCTGTTGACAAAATATATGAGAAAATAATTCTGTCCAGAACGAATTTCATTATTGAAAATCATAATGACATTAATAAGGAACAATGTGGCTTTCGTCAGCACCATTCAACAGTGCATCAAATAAAGGGAATTACTAATTTTCGTAAATTTCGTAAAAATATATGCCAACGGGTGTTATAATCTGAACATTTGACATTTGACATCTGACCTTATATCCCCTATTTAATAAATGGTACCAACTCAACTCAAAAAACCAAACAATAATCTACAATACTGTTATTACACCCAGTTTACTACACGGTTGCGGCGTTTGGAGTAAAGCAACTAAGGTACACATTGAAAAGATTCAAGTACTCCATAATAAGGCTCTTCAAATGACTTATAAACTATAGTTAATAAACATTTATTATCTTGCATTTTGAAATAAATACAGAAACTGAGTATGAATTAATAAGGCATCTATCAGAAGATATTTGATAGTTTCTTTTTGTAAGCTAACGGAACTATATCACTTTACAGTTTGCTTCTAAAACAAAGGTTTTTTAACAGTTTTCTTTTTATATCAATTCTTTTATAATTTTTGTGTATACACTTAATTTTTATGTGAATTTTTATGCTGAAATATCCAGTGCTAACTAGATGGTAGCTCATTGATTTTAATAAACAAATAAACAATAAATAACATCAAAAAAGTAATAAAATCTGTTTACCCGTATTGTATGAATCGTAAACTTGTCCGTTTGGCAAATTTGGTGTTCAAATTGTTAAGATTGAATTTTGATCATAACTACGCTTTTTTAAGTTCTAAAAGTGGTAACAAAAAAAACATAAATCTAAGTTAGCAAAAGTATCAAAGCATCAACTACATGGTTGAGTGAACAAAGATGATGATGTATTGGAACCTGTATCTTTTTAAAAAGTATCTAAAGCACACTTGAATGTCTCTTTATATAGTCGGAGGTTTATTTTTTCATTAATACTTGCGCTTTAATTCAGAATTCCGATATTTTCCAAGGCAAAATAATATTTTTAAAACAAATAAATGTTAATAGCAGCGTATACTAATAGATAGCGCAAATATTTTGACAATTTCTTAAGATTTTTAGATTTTAGAACACGATTAGAACACATAAATAAATATTTGCAAGAGTTTTCATTGTTTTATCAAGCACTGTATATGCTTACTTCTTCTTGTATTGGTACTTAAACATGCTGTTTACATTCCATGAAATAAAAGCTAAGTAATAGGCGACACAACCTAATCTATATTCAACATATTTTTGAAACTAATTATATTTTTAAGTTTAATTTCCTTTACTTTTAATACATTTTACATTGATAAATCATGTAATCACAATTTCATGTCATGTCCATAAACGTTTCATATTTTATATAACATGTCATCAAACTGCTAACATTTTTTTATCATCCTCATTACATATTACAGTTCCATATGGTCTGTGGCAAAACTCTAGTGATATAACAAATCCAGGAATAGAATCCTCAGCAACAACACCAAAAGCAGTTGGTTTCCAAAATACATACTATAATTATAATCAAAATCATCAGAATATTTACCAAAAAACCAAAGACAGATTCGTTTTAAATTATAAAAAAGAAAGCTTTCAGTTAAGTGAAGAACAAAGATTACAGTGCTGTCCTAGCGATAATTTTATAACTATCAGCCCATTTATCAATAGTAATAGTGCTATAAATTCAGATCTCAGTTATAAATACAACAATAACTATAATTCAAAAATGGTGGGTTCACAAACGCAGTTGCAACAACTTCATCAACAGCATGGTAAACACCATCAACGCCATCACCCGTCACATAAGCAGCAGCAGTTACAATCAACTCCAAATCAAACACAAAATTCACAATTGTCTTTACGTCGTGTTCCGCGTGCCATAATAGGTGATGGTAATTCTAAAAATAAAAACTTGCAATCATCTTCTCCATCTGAAGAATGTTGTTCCACTTTATTGTCCACAGAATTATTAACCTCACAATTATCGTCAGCTAGTAGTTGTTATAGAGACACTGCAACTTGTACGCCGGATGACTTTGAAAAATCACAACAGTTCTTTCCTCCAAAATGTAGTTCCAGCATATGTAAAAACGTAAAAAACGATAACTCAAGCAGTTTCTTTAGTAATTTAATTAATGCACCTCCAAATGCTAGTTTATCATCCTTGACTGAAAAAAATATTCACAAAACATATAACAGTGGAGAAAAATATTACAAATTTATATATCCAAACGAGTCACTCACCGAAACTGCCAAAGGAGGTAGCTTTTCCTCCAAGACTATGCCACAACCAGGTATTCTTTCATTTGTTTATGTGTTTACTAACGTACTAAATTCATTAGTCTCATGCTACAAAATATTAAAAACATTAATTAGTAAATTGTATCATGTGCCAATTAAATTTTATGCCAACAAACTAAAAATACGTTATTATAAGTAAAAAAGGAAGGTTTTTTCCAAATAGGTTTTTTGGAGTGCAAATATCGTAAAATTTTAAAACAGCGTTCAGATCATTGCTGGCCTTTATATATGAAATATGATTTATTTTTAACGTACGTGAATTGAAATTATAAATTATTTACTATTATCGTTACCAAACTACTTATTTAAATGTATTTAAATAACAACACATTTTAATTGATAACACAGCGCTATCCATTTTATTAACGATTTCTTTTAACTAAATATCAAACCTTTCGGTATTTAAAGCCACTGTACTTACTACGCAATTTTAAAGACAACTCTTTAGGACGCGTAATAACTATTATATAACTATTAACATAACTATTATAAACTATTAAAAAAAATATTTAATAAAATATTAAAAAATTAGGGGAAAAAAATAAGGAAAAAGAAAATTTATTAAATTTAATAACCTTAAGATTTTATTATTTCAAAAGCGTTTCAATAGAATTCAATAAAAACTCTTTACAAGAGGACTTAAACATAGAAATTCTTTGAATAAGATTTAAGTCGTTAGACAATTTATTAAACTTTACTCCACCTATATAATTTATTCTCTGTTTGGTTAGCTCTGTTTCGAGTATTAAAATTTCCTTTGTTTTGTTTGAAAGGTATGATATGGTAGCCAATATTATAAATGCATTTAAAAAGAAATATGAAAACTTGATATTCATGTAATCCATAAATAGGTAATATTGACCTATATAATACAACAACAGTAAATTGTATACAATTTTTAATGCATTGTAGAGATCTAAGTGTGTTATTATGTTTACTGTAAGCATAAGTAATAGCCAAGTAATTTAAATGGCATTGAATTAAAAATTGGTACATTAGCTTCGAGTTTTGTTAAAATTTGTACTTTAACTTGTATAATATCCTAATTGCTGGACCTATCCCCCATTTTACAACATTGATATGCGGGTCCCAGCGTAGATTGATTTGAAGAATAATTCCTAAATATTTTATGTAATTCACGCCCAATTTTTCCATCTACATAAACATTCAAATAGTTCTTGATACTCAAAGAATGTGGTCTAAACCGAATTAGATTTATTTTATCCGAATTGAGTACTAATCGATTTAGTCTCGCAAATTCATAAATAAGCGAATCATCTTTTTCGATTTGAGTTTTTAGCACCAATTCGTGTTTGTATGGATACAAAACACATACATCGTCTGCAAACATTCTTAAGTGACCACTTAAAATAAGGTTTTTATATCGTTTATATAAATTGAAAACAATAACGGTCCTAGTCCACTTTCCTGCGGGACTCCATATTCGACAGAACTAACAAAATTTTTTGCATTATTGATATATACGTATTGTTTTCTGATTCTAAAGTAACTTACAAACAATAAAAGTTCCCTATCCCTAATACCATAAAACCTTAGTTTCATTAGTATCATCCGATGATCTACTAGGTCAAAAGCCTTAGAAAAATCAAAGAACATTTCCGCAACTGGAGAAAAACCCTTTTAACTACGTTGAGGACTGCGCACTCAGTACTGCATCCTCGTCTAAATCCATATTGATAATTATACAAAAGGTTGTCATCTTCCATGTAAGAAAGCAATTTATCACACAAAATTTTATTAATTGAAGATAGTACAGCAATCGATCGATGTTTATCTACAGTAGATTCATTTACTTCCTCCGGTATTGGAACCAATTTGAGAACTTTCAAAATGTCAGGATACTCTGAGTTGTGTACCATTGTATTAAAATAATATATTTTATTATAAAATTGGAACAATTTCATCTCGACATTCCTTAACAAATTTCAAATATCCATATCTAATATAACTCTAATTAAATTATCAATAATAATGTTTTCAAGAATGAATCTATTCGGTGATTATGATAAATTCCAATGCCACTCTTAAGGTTTGATATGGCTGTTATAAAATAGTTGTTAAAACAATTTCCTTTAGTTGATTACAAGTGATTAGCTGTCCTTGAGCATTATTTAAAAGAATTTCCTTATTTCCTTGACGACCAATGGTAGAATTAAGAAATTTCCAACATGGATAAACAGTCAGAATAATCATTCTCTCTACACTTCCTAATAGCAATTTTTATCACCTTACTTAATCGCTTCCTACTATCTTTTTTCAATAATTTCTCCTTTAGTAAAATCGATTGCTGTAGATTTTGATTGGAGTAAGCTCCAATCTTAATGGTTTTTTACATTTTCTCACTATGGCTGATTCATTATCTGCATATTTCATACCAGGAACTGAAGTATTTGTCAATTTCGATGTGTTAAAAGAAGAAAAATTCTCAGGTAAACGATTTCGCTGAATTGCCCTTGCTTTTTTACGTAATCATACTGCTTCATTGTTATCTGTATATTGTTTGTTCTCCACATTGCTATCGAACCTACAGTAGACCATATTATGATCTGACAGATTGCATTCAGCCGAATCAATACAAATTTTATCTGTAAAATTACTAAATACCTCGTCTACTTTTGTTTTACTTTGGGGTCTCGTAATCGATGTGCACTATCACACTCATAATTTTGAAACTTATTTTTCAAATTAGCATAATGTGCATTTTGAAAAGCATCAACATTTGAATCACCAACGAATATAGTTGGATTACGGGCATGAATACTTAATATTTCATCAACAATATCTATGAAATCATTTACAGTGCACTTTTGCTAACGATAAAATAAAACAAATTTTAAAGGCTTGCGGTTAACCTTAAAATAACTAAAAGTGATAATTATGCGTTCAACAAATTTGTCACTTTCACACATATATACTTCGTAATGAATGTTTTCTTTTGTATACAGAAATGTACCACCATAACCATCCTCTCCACCAGGAATTACATAAATTTGTGGTATGTAATTATGAAACCATGTTTCTTGGATTGCAATTACATCTGGCAATTTAGGTAAGCTTACTATTAAATCTTTAAATTGATTGAATTTACCAATAGATGAAACTCTTCTAATGTTCAAACTTAATTCATTAAAAAATTCGAATTCAGATTATAAATGTAATTTTTAAATTTTAAAAATTGTTTAAAATATCGATTTTTAATTTTAAAAAAAGTTAAATTACAATCTAAATGCTAGAAATGCTAGAAGAAACATGAGCACCTCCGTCGACACTATCTTCATCGCCATCATATCTGCTTCTTTGTTTTTGATTATAGACCTTCTTTTATAATGGTTATTAGTCGTTGTTTCTAATTTGTTGTTACTTTCCCAGGCCACTCTTTTTGCAGTAAACTTTTAACGATTTTGCGTAATATAATAGACTTAGGGCCATTATTACAACTTGCCGTTAACTAAAGGGATGATTTTAACCGGCAGATAAATTGCTTTTCATTATTATGAATACCCAATAAGGTAGAAGTGAGCTTTAAGCTAAAGGGAAGATCATCCTACCTTTAACATTTAAGCTGGATTCACCCATGGTTTCGGAACAAAATTTTTGTTCTGAAACAATTTTTTTTATATGGACGTTTGACGTTTTTCTTTTTGAGAGAGAGAGAGGAAGAGAGTAAATTTTGTTCGGAACATTTTCAGCTTGAATTGGTTTAATTTTAATTTTTGTTCCGAAACAATTGGAGAGTGCTGCAGATACTTCAATTTTATACGCAAAATTGAACTGAGCTGCCACATTATATTATAATTATACTATACATATCGTATGTATAAATAAAAATAGAGCATTTGTTTCATTTTGTTTATTAATGTTTTACTCGGTGGTTTAATGTGTTACTCAGTGGTTAATTTTGGTTTTCATTATTATTAAAAAAATAATTGAAAAATAGTAAATAATATTAAAAGATAGAATGCTACTGTGCTGCCTAATAGTAAAACTAACACGTCGTTTACAAACATATTTCATATGGTAGCCTTCTCTTTTCCGGAACAAATTGTTCGAAGTGGGTGAAATCGTTTTAAGAACAATCTCTCAAAAAACTAAAATTGTTTCAGAACAAAAATTTTGTTCCGAAACCATGGGTGAATCCAGCTTTAAAGTTCACTTTATCTTTGAACTTGCCATATTAAATATATTATTTTCGATATGGCAATAATAAAATAATAAACACAATAAATAAAAAAACACTTCGTTGCCACTAAAATATTTAACTTTACAGTTCCCTTCAGCTAAAGGTAACTTTAACTAAACCCAACTTTAACTGCAAGTTGTAATAATGGCCCTTAGTGTCTCTGTACTATGAAAATTATGTACATAAATTTCTTTGGTATTTTAATTTTCTTTTAATTTACACTTCGATAACATCAGTTTACTCTTGTGCATTTTTGATGAAAATTTTACAGCTTTTTTGGTTTTGAGAAAATAGTCATCATCAAAAGGAATTTGACAGTTAACCCTGTAATGTGAAAGAGACAGCAAATATTACCAAAAAGTGTTTCTGTCTCTCTCAGATTGGCTGTCGTGACAGACAATCTTTTTTAAGCTTTGGGGTGGGTTTTTTATATTGCGCGTGTTAATAAAAAAACATAATTTTTATGTGAAACAATTAACAATAAGAACTAATAATAATAATAATTAATTTTAACTTTTTCGTTCAAGAAATTAAAAAATATTGGCAGCTTTCAGCAAAATAAAAATTTTATGAGCAGTATGTCTTATTTTGATCTTGTAATATTTAGCTTCTTAATTACCTTTTGCACAAAAAACTATATATTTATTGTGACCGAAAATCATCCACATTTCGATTAATATTTAAATATTAAGGAATTTTTAAAGTTTTATTGAAGAAATTAAAAAATGTCCCTTTTTTAACACAAAATAAATGTTTATTTACATTTAACTTTTCTACATTAACTGCCAATTTTCGCTCTGCATATTTGTTGCTTTTAACACATTTGCTTTTCAAGACATTGCAACATCTTTTTTTCTCCCTCTAAATAAAACGTTAAGTGGCTGCTATCCGCGTTTTTTAGACGTCATAATTATCCTATCTGGTTATATCTGTGATCAATAGCACTAAACTTATCATTAACTCTAATATTGCTTATAACGCAATTATTTTTTACTTTAAAACCATTTAATACTTTTATTGAAGTTTTAAGAGTTTGTATTTCTGTTTTTAATTTTTTTTCTGCAACTGATTCAATATTTTCAATTTTTTTAATTCAGTTTTTATTATGGTTAGTTCATTTCTTATTTCTTTATCATCCTCCTTACACAAATGACATAAAAACAATTAATTTTCATCTTTTAAAAGTCTCTCAAATTCTCTTTTACTCAATTTACTATATTCTGAACAGGGGTTACCAAAATTTTTTGGTTGTGTATTAGTGAGTGAGTGAAAATAAATTGAGTGATTTTATTTATTTACTGTCAAAGACAAATGTTAGTAATTTACGCTAATTTGATTTTCATTTCATCAACAGACATAAAATTATACATCTTTAACTCGAAAATTAGGGAATGTTTTTTAGGTATTTGGTGGGAACTACTTTTGGTTCATAAATTTCCTCACATACTAATAAAAAACCTTTTAACTTTTCCAAAAAAATTGCTTTACATCTACAAAAAAGGTGTTCCCTTTCCTTGTCATTTAAATGTCTTAAAATGTTATTTTAGAGCAGGGGTTACCAAAATTTTTTTGGTTGTGTATTAGTGAGTAAGTGAGTGAAAATAAATTGAGTGATTTTATTTATTTACTGTCAAAGACAAAAGTTAGTAATTTATTCTAATTTGAGTTTCCTTTCATCAACATGCATAAAGCTATACATCTTTAACTCGAAAATTAGGGAATGTTTTTTTTAGAAATTTGGTAGGAACTACTTTTGGTTCATAAATTTCCTCACCTACTAATAAAAAAGCTTTTAATTTTTCCAAAAAAATTGCTTTATGTCTACTAAAAAGCTGTTGCCTTTCCTTATCATTTCAATGTCCTAAAATGTCATATAAGAACATATAAGACATTGGATTTTAATAAACACATTTTTAAAATATTTACAACTTAAAATTTTTTTTGAGTGTAAACCTGAAAAAAAATGTTATAGCATGTGCACTCGCCGCGGTCTGATCGACGACTAAATGAAAGAGCATAAGCAATGTGTGTGAATTCACTCAGCACAATTGTGCTATGAAATGGTAATCCCTGTTTTAGAACATATAAGATATTAGATTTTAATTAAAACATTTTTAAAATATTTTCTACTGAAAATATTTTTTGAGTGTAAGCCTGAAAAAATATGTTGCAGCATCCGCTAACATGTGCACTCGGCGAGGTCTGATCGACGACTAAATAAAGAGCATAAGCAATGTGTGTGAATTCTCTCAGCACAATTGTGCCATGAAATGGTAACCCTGCCTAAAATAATGTGAAAGGAAATATATATTAAAACACAATATAACATAAACTAATATAATATATTATTACGAAATGGAAAATTTAACATCAAAAATGTAACAACAAACACCGGCATAAAAATGGTAAACAAGTAAATAAAAATACAACTAAAGGAATAAATGTAAACAAAACACACAAACAACAATAAACAAACAACGATGTTTACATTCATATAGATATCGGGAAGGCTAAGCCAAGAACATTCGGCTTCAAGAACATTCATCAGACTGTTTACGTTGCTATATAAAAGGCAAGGCAAAGCAGACAAAGAGTTAAAAAAGTTCAGTCAAACGCTGGTTACTCATGCGTTAAAAACGTAAAACCGCAACGTACGTAACCTTAAAAACATTAAAAACAGAACACAAAGCAACTTACGCACGAACACAACACAATGCAAAGAAATTGGTATACAGACATTTGCACGAAGTCATCTGTTTATAACAATGATGAGTGTTGTTAAGAAAAAGCAAAATTCAAAAAGTACCAATTCAGCCTTAATTGGAAAAAGTTATATTTTCTTCTTAATTTTATGTTATTATTATATTTATTTTTATTCTTGCAATATTATGGAATATTACATTTTTGGATTAATTTGTGTCAATATTTATGGAATTTAGATATAAGTACAGTCGAATATTGCTCTATTCGTATATTTTTTTATTAAATTCAATCAATATCAGTAGTTAGAATAGTTATGATAAAAAAATAAAAAAATAATTATGAACATTAGAATCATGATAATATGTATTTAAAGATTTTAAAGATTAAAAAGATTTATGTATAAATAAAAACAACCAAAAAGGGCATTTGCGTTATACTGCCACTCAAAATACATACTATTTATTTATTATTATTATTATGTTTCAAGGTTTCTTATACACATTACAGTCATAATAATAACAGTAATAATTAAAGAAAAATCATTTTTATGTACAAATTTAAAAGTTTAATATACAGTTCGTCACTCAAAATACATACTTTTATATTTATTTAGTTTGTTAAAATTGTTTTGTGAGCACAATAGAAACATAACAATAAGTATTTATTTCTTATAAAATAATTTTTCTATTATTTGAATTAAAAATTAAAAATTTCATTATATGCATGCAACAATTTAAAAGTTTTATATAAATAAACATGAATGTACCAAAGAGGACATTTGTGCCGTAATGCAACTCTATATACAATAGCCAAATCACTCATATTCAAATGACATGTAAAACCGTGAGAATCCTGTTCTATACAGATCGTCCCATTTTGCTAACGAAAGAGAACGTTTACATTGCTCTCCATATGATAAAAGGAGAACGTTCTTTACGGTACGTTACGTTAGGTATGGGTAACTGGTACTTCAGTCTTGTGTTAGGACACGGTGCGTTTGAAGAAAGTAATCGTGGTTTGAAGATCTCCGTTACAAAGATCTGTAGACTATTGTCTAGTAACTGTTATTGTTTATACAAAGGGCGCAAGCAGAGAAATAACAAACAAAGCAATTGTTGTTGTTAGATCAAGTTGTCAACAATGGCACACAGAATTGTGCCAACAATAAAGAATTTTAATTAAAATTAAATACAAACTTATTTTTATTTTATTTGCAATCAACGAGCTTATATTTGAAACGTTTTAAAAAGGTAAAAACGAAACAATATAACATAATGTAATATAATGTAATATAATATAATATAATATAATATAATATAATATAATATAATATAATAT
>QOCX01000562.1:18122-55401 GCA_005959815.1 Sarcophaga bullata
TGTAGCAGATGTCACTAGGGTACCATCTCCATTCAAGATGCGACATGTTTCACCTTCAAAAATAACGTTTTTACCATTTTTAGTCATTTGCCTTACAGAGAGAAGATTTGCGCACAAATTGTTTACATATTCGACGTTCTTTACCGTTACCTCTTTTTCTTTATTTCCCCTTAAGATATTTAAATCGATGTCACCTGTGCATTCAACACTTAATTCGTTCTTGTCTGCAACAATTACCTTTTTGCCTTCAATGCAGTGAACATTATACATATTCTTGCTATTGTTCATCATGTGATTGCTAGCTCCGCTGTCAACAACCAGTACAAATGTCTTCAATTAGTGCTTGTAATTTCATTTATTACAAGGAACATCATGCTAGGTTTGATGCTATGGAGTTGGTTGGACGAAATCTTTCTTCATCTTCTTTTGTTCTGGACTTACCGTTATATGTTGTTATCATGGTTTCTGTTTCCTATTGTTTACCATTTTTTCCCTTTTCTTTTTTCTGCATTTAGAAATATGCACATCTCCTACAGTTGTAGCACTGATTTGTTTTTTTTTACTGTTGGATTTTTTAAGTACAACACAGCTTCCTCCATGCCTGATATCAAATTTTGCCGTCTTTTAAGACGAAGATTTCTTCACAACACCTCAATGTAATTTTTCCTTTGAATTCTCGACTGTATTACCAGTGGTTTAAAAATCATCCGTTTAAGACCAGCCCAACATCAAGGAAGCAGTAAATTCGTCGTCTTATTTGAGCCAGCATTTTTTAACTTTCAGAGCAGAACTCAGTACGTCATTTACATACTCTTGAATGAGTCATAATTCGCAGTTTTATGTTACAATGCTTCGTAACTAACTTTCGCGTTTAGACAGTGTCCTATAAGCATTATCAAGGGCTTTCCATGGCCTCTTTTGCTGGTTTAAGCTAAGATATGTCAATTCTTGGGATCAACCATCAATGTAATTTCTGCTAAAGCACGTTCGTTTAGAATTACATCACTGGCAGCAGTTAATCCAGTTTCCACAATTTTCCAGCATCCCTTGATGACCAGACAAGATTTTGCTTGTCTCTTCCAAACATCGAAATTCTCGCGTCCTCTTAAAAGCTCCAACGGAAATCCTACGGGAAGACTTGCCATTGTATTTCTTACCACAGAAAAGTTTTTTCTTTACACAAACTTTTTCAAAAAAAATTTTTTTTTTAAATTTTTTTTTAATTGCGTGACTTGTGGCCCATAAGCTGTTGAGTTGAATAATTTTATTAAACTGAAAAAATGTATACAACATTTTAATAATGAAAATTAAAAGAGTACTACGATTAAAAAGTACATTAGAAAGGTAAAGTGCTGAAGTACAAAGTAATTTTTCATTCTTCTCAACAAGGTTGAGCTGGGTTATTTGTGTCGTTGTTGTGCTAGCATCTTCACATAAGTGTAATATCCCTCTCTGCGTCTTGCAGACAAAAAGTAGTATCGTGAAATGTATGTAATTTCATCCAGCTTTGTGTATTTTTTGTTATTTAATTTGGACTATATGATACAGACTACATAATAGCAAGTCGCTTATAACACATTAGTTTAAATTATTTACCTTTATAAGTTCTTATGTCTTTAAATTCAATATTTTTTAAAATTTTGGATTTGATGATGAGTTCAAGTCTTTTAAATTTCATATACAACGTTTATAAATGTTAGAAAACTAGACGCAGGTAGGAAACCGACCATAAAGATAAAGGGTGCCATGACTTTACACCGGCGTCAGGCCGGGCATTCACAATACTACAAGTCATATTTCCTACAAAAATCTCTATCTTGTACAAAACTCTTAACTTTAACTTCTTCCAGTTCATTTCTTTGAAAATTATTATATTATTATAATATCCTCTTTAACACTGTGAACGAAGGCCGGGCAATGACATATAAACTGTATCATCGTTTATACAACTAAACAAAGCAGTGTTAATTTCACATTTTGAAAATTTTATGCGTCAAAAATATAATTAAGTTTATTTTGATTTTTTGCTTTCAGAATTATTATTGCTTCATGCTTCAAGGGAAATTTGCTCATCTTTATGCGATACAACTACTATAGCAAATAACACGCCCACCCAGTATATAAAAACTGCCGCAATTGCTCAATCTTCAGCGATTAAGATGAAAACGTTATCATTAACAAGTCCACCACAATCAAGTCTGCAACAACTTTGTACGACAAAATGCGTAACAACATCAAATGCTCCAATAACAACAACGATTTCTTGTGCTACTACTACCAATACTAATCCATTAACAATTAAGAAAGTCAGTACAGGGATGATTAGTAGTAATAATGGCAAAGAACTTGACGATGCGGCCAGTAATGGAAATGTGGTATTTGTGCCGATTACTTCAAATTCCATTGAAACATTTTCGTTTCATGAGCAAATTTTAATGTCAGGGCAAGAGAAAAGTGCATTATCAGAAAAACCGAAACCCTTGGTTGTATCGCCACAACAAGTTATGATATTATATATGCACAAGTTAACACCATACGAACGTACTGAAATTCTGTCTTATCCCCAAATTTATTTTATTGGGGCTAATGCAAAAAAACGCCCTGGCGTGTTTGGCCCAAACAACTCCGATTATGACAACGAACAGGGCGCATATATTCATATACCTCACGATCACGTTGCGTACCGATACGAAATGCTTAAAGTTATAGGTAAAGGTAGTTTTGGTCAAGTTATCAAGGCTTATGATCACAAAACACATGAACATGTGGCCTTAAAAATGGTACGCAATGAAAGACGATTTCATCGTCAAGCCCAAGAAGAAATTCGAATACTTCATCACTTGAGGAGACAAGATAAGTATAATACTATGAATATTATTCATATGTATGATTATTTCACATTTCGAAATCACATGTGCATTACGTTTGAATTGCTTAACATCAATTTATATGAGCTTATTAAAAAAAATGGTTTTAAAGGATTCAGTTTGCAGCTGGTTCGAAAATTTGCACATTCATTGTTGCAATGTTTAGACGCATTGTACAAAAATGAAATTATACATTGTGATATGAAACCGGAAAACGTATTACTCAAACAACAAGGTCGTTCAGGAATTAAGGTAAGGATATTAATGCCATCTATTGAAAAACTAGTGATAAATTGAAATTTTTATTTTCATTTTTTTATACAGGTAATTGATTTCGGTTCTTCGTGCTATGAAAGTCAGCGGGTATATACATATATTCAATCGAGATTCTATAGAGCTCCAGAAGTTATATTAGGTGCAAAATATGGACGCGCAATTGATATGTGGTCACTTGGCTGTATATTGGCTGAATTGTTATCAGGACATGCCTTGTTTCCTGGAGAGAATGAAGCTGATCAGTTGGCCTGCATTATTGAAGTATTAGGAATGCCTCCAGAAAATTTGTTGGGGGACTCCAAACGCGTAAAGGCTTTCTTTACTCCCGAAGGTTATCCAAGATATTGTACTGCCCGGACTATAGCTGAAGGCATGGTGCTTTTAACAGGGGGTCAGTCACGTCGAGGTAAACCTCGGGGACCACCATTGTCTAAAACTTTTTCGAAGGCTCTGGATGGCTGTAAAGATGCTTTGTTTTTAAACTTTATACGAGGATGTTTGGAATGGGATCCTGATAAACGACTTACACCTGCTGAAGCGCTTAAGCACCCATGGCTTCGTAGACGCCTGCCAAGACCTCCAAATAATCAGAGTGCCAGCAGTGGAGTTACAAGTAGCAGTTGTTCAGGAAAGACTATTGATAACAAATCTCCTACAGTAAATATAGGTAAGCATTTTTAACATGCAGTTGTATTGTAAAGGTATAATATATGACAACACAGTAAATAGAATGTATTGTTAGTAGTCTTCACTTTATGCCATTTTAAATTTACAAAAATTATTACTTTCAAAATTATTAATTTGAAGGTCAAGTGAACATACATATTCATGGTCAGTGAAAATATGTATAAATTGATATTTGCAGAAAATGAATTACATATATATATATATATGTATATACAACAAAAGTATTAAAAGTATTAAAATATATTTTAAGGATTTATTATCAAATTTTTTTTATTATTTAATACAATCTCAGCCTCACAAGTGGAGTTTTTCTTAACTTGTAATTTATAAACATTCTTAAATTGATATTATTGGAGGATTTCGCTCAAAGTGTGAAATTCAAAGTAATTTGTTTTTACTCACGGGTCTATATTCGTATTACTCTGAACCATGGTTTTTAGTTCAGTTATATATATTAGTGACTATTTTTAAATTATTAATTTAAAAGAAAAAGTAATCTAAGTCTAACAAAATTATTGAGATTTAACGTAATATTAACAGTCGATATTTGAATGATTTTCATATGTAAAATTTTCTATACATATACATGTATATTCCCCTAGACTGGCAGTCCTGCAAATTTTCTTAGTCATTTTTATTACAATAAAACGAATTTCCATAAGGACTACACAATTTAAAAGAATTTGCGTTATGATCATTATTTTTTAACACAAACGCATTCCTCACATCGAGATATCTATACTTATATTGCAATTACTTTGATCAATGTAAACAATTCCACATTCCTATGGAGAAGGAATATTGTTATTGAATCTGATATTGAAATGTATATCTTGGGTCCTTTCCGTTCCTTTAGGCATATTACCGTACTTTAGTTAATTAATTTTCTGTTGAATACCGTTTTTTCTACATTGAAGAAAGAATATTTACAGATTTTTCAGTAGCCAGTTGGTCTTGTATTTAAGAAAGGACATTCTTTGTAAAATCTTTGGTATTTTCACATTTACTGTCACGAAACAACTGAAATATTATTGAAATACGCTGCCAATTAAATCTATAGATCTTGTCTTTGAACTTAATCGGTTAAGAAGTCGATTAATATCAAAAACTTGTTTTGCAAACCTACGGTGGATATGTAATATTATTATGAAAGATGCATTGCATACCTTCTGATAAAACTCGGTCTTATTTTAGGTCAGTAGATTGTAAAAACTGAAACGTCGGCACTTTTTTTGCGATATCATTTGAATGGTTATCAATTTTTAATTGGAATAGTTAAGTATGTTTTTCATCTTTTACTTATTGTCTTATGTGAAATACTCAGTTAAGGCTTTTTTCACTGTTAATAATCCTGTGAAGTAGTTATTGATCTCATCTTTAACAATTAGGTTAGGTTAGGATAGGTTTCAGGACGTCTACTTATCATCAGTAATCATGGATCGAAAGGACCCATTGTAATTCTTCCTAAATATAGAGGATAGTAAAGACGTGGGGATATTGGAGAAAATAATTAGAAAAGGGTAGAGATAAGGTACGATGATCACAAACACACAAGAGAGCAGGACTACCACCTAGTTGTCCTATCACCTTTCAACCAGATTAAACTACTTAGAAATGATTGGAGATTCCTAATCTCGATAGAAAATTTATTCCCTTATTCCACGAGAACATTCGCCGTCTTGGTTTCAGATATACCACTAACTTACCATTAAGTAAATTAGAATTCCCTCCATATCGGGTTGGTGTTACATACACATTTTACAGCATAATTGTACTACACAAATACTTTTACATTTGGTTTTTGAAGATTCTATTGGTTTTGCAGAAGCTGAGAATCTGTGACTGACAATTCCTGTGAAGCTAATATCGTCCTCATATGGAGTGGTGATGTTATTATCAATTGTCGGCACATCTTCTGTAAAAATGATACACAATACTTGTCTGAGAACCATGTGAAATAGCCGTGTTTGTGCAACCTAATTTGAATAATTTGGATTACTCTGTAGAGGAAAGAATTTTGAATATATGTTTTTCGTTCCAAATGAAATGAGACTGCCTGTTCGTCATCTGAAAATACTAAAAATATACAGTTTTTTAAGGTGTTCTGGTGTGCTAAGTTTATGCATACATCTGCACTGATAACCACGTAAAATACTCAGTTTTTCTATGATTTTCATTAAGGTTTTTAAAAATAGTCTCTTAAAAATCCTTGAAAAACTGCGTAATAAACTGATTTACCTATAGTATGCAACATTATTTTTAGCATTTTATAGATTTTAATATTATTATTTTTTTTCATAATGCCATTGCGATTGTGAATGGTCTATCTTAAATATATATATTATATGGAACTATAGTTCCTTTTTACGACAAAAGATTTTAAACCTTGGAATAGATATCAAGAATTTGATACTGTATTAGATCGATTAGTTTACTAATCGTAAAGATGGGATTATAGGCTTTTTGTCATGGCAGTAGCACCAAGACAATTTTGTGTGTAATCCAAGCACTCGATACTTGATTACGTTCCGAAAGGAAAATAACAAAAACAACCATTTTGCTTGATTGATTTAATATTTCTCAGCTTATTAACGCAAAGTTAAATTCTGAAATACTAAAAAGTGCTGAATTTGGGATTCCCACTAAAAATTTGATACAAAAGTGAAAAAATAAGGTAAAGTAAAAATTTCAGAACTTAAGAAAAACAATGCACTGCGACACATTCGTTTGTGTAATATAAAATCCAAGTATTTTGTTACGTATTAATTATTTAGTTACTGTTATATCTTAATGTATTATTAACGGTGTCAAGAATGTGCGATATTATTTTACTTAAAATTTTTTTCGCTTATATTATTTTTTAAAACGAAAGTTAAAAATGACTGGACAGGATTTTAACACAAATTAACAAAGTTCACTTCCAACACGTTAAAAAGAAAAACTGACATATTATTCTACAAAATGTTTATTTGTTTATTTATTTATAGGATATCCACTATTCTTTAACATAGCTGCATATTTCCTGGGTAAATTCTCTACCAAGACCATGCAGCGTTCATTTGGTATTGCATACCAAGGAAAGCCTTTTGTATTTCTACCCATAACTCGTTAAAATTTTAGGGTTTATCAGCAGTTATGTTCTCTATGGGTTTAAGATTCGGCGATTGAGCTGGTTATTTTAAAACTTCAATACTGCTTTGTTTTAAATAAAACTTCACTATGCATGTGGTCTTTTGGATCGTTGTCGTTCATGAAACGCTATTTAAGTTTATGTAAACATAATAATAATATAATCCATTCAAGATTGGATTTTGATTATGAGCGAATGCAATTCGGAACATCTAATTTTTCTTCGACACGAGTGATTTATGTTGCACATTACATGCACGCCATTTCTTCCCATTAAGTTCCCTTCTAATTGTTCATGAGAATACATCGATAGTAAACTTTTTTAAAATTTCTCTTTGAATTTCAACTGAAATTTTAAAAGGGTGCGCACCTGTGTACCATTTTCATGTGTTCTGTTAGCTTGAATATGACATCATCTTTCTGGAACTATTTCATACTGAAGCAATATCACAAGTGGTGCGTCCTCACGATTTCATTTCATGGATAACCTTATGCTGCTCCTCAGTGCATCATTTACCTTTAGCAGTGTAAATTTTAATGTATGATTCGAATCACTCGAATCATTTATGAGTATTATAAGTATTTTTCTAAATTTTTGAATCTAAATGAGTAGGCGTATGAATCAAATATATTTCGAATGTTATGGGTTCGATGACAGCGTTGTACTCATACACATTGCAACTTATACTTCTAAATCAACGTTGTAGGGAGTACGAATGAATCAGAGTAGTTAAATTTCAATACTGTTGACTCACTCATACTCAAAATTTCATGGAACTTATGAGTAGCGAAAAAGTGATTCATTGATGACCTGCTGATATTTGGTTATTAAAACCCTTCAATCAGGATTACGACCTATGTAGTTTTCTCACACCATTATGTTGTGAGTGTTAATTTTATACATGAGTGGAGGAACCTACACTTTAAATTGATTACAAACGATTTGCAATTCTATTCACTCTCAGAGTTTTTCATATTTGCATTTTGCTGTCTGACCTGGGGTTTGAACCGTGGCCTTACTTCTAATAAGCTAAAAACATATCTACTAGACTACTGCGGACGTTCTTTGAATGTAACATACATGAAATGTGCTGACTGAATGTGTATGTATCACTCTATGTACAAAAAAAAAAAAAAAAACAAAAGGCCGTTCAAGTTTTTTGTCAGCTTGTTGTACTTCCGCAAAAAAAAAAAAAGAATGCTTGAACAAACTGAAGAGCCAGTTACCCACGCGTAACGTAACGTACCGTAACAAACGTTCTCTTTTTAGCATATGGAGAGCAATGTAAACGTTTACCGAATGACCTGTATAAAACAGAATTCGTGATATTTGAACATGAGTGATTGGGCTATTGTATGCTGAGTTGCATTCCGGCACGAATGCCCTCTTTGGTACATTCATGTTTATTTATATAAAATTTTTAAATTGTGCCATGTATGTAATGAAATTTTTAATTAAAAGAATAATAAAAAAAAATATTTTATAAGAAATAAATACTTACTGTTATGTTTCTATTATGCTCACAAAACAATTTTAACAAAATATATAAATATGTATAAAATGTATATTGAGTGACGTAGTGGTACGAATACTCTTTTATGGTACTTTCCTATATTTTAATCGTATATATTAATCTTTTAAATTTGTACATAAATATGATTTTACTTTAATTATTATAGTTATTATTATAGCTGTAGTGTGAATAAAGAACTTTGAATCAAAATGAATAAATTGTATGTATTTTGAGTGGCAATGTAACGCAAGTGCCCAATTCTATTATACATAAATCTTTTTAATCGTTAAAAATTTTAAATACTTATTCGTATGATTGTTCATAAAGAATTATAAGAATATTTTTTACTATTACTATTTTAGCTAGAGGTATTGATTTGCAATTTCATAAAAAAAACAAAAACAATTTAAACAGAACAATATTCTTATATCTAAATTCCATAAATATTGACTCAGATTAAACCAAAAATGTAATATTCCATAATATTACAAGAATAAAAATAGATATAATAATAACATAAAATTTAAGAAGCAATTAAGGCTCAATTGGTAGTTTTTGAATTTTGCTTTATCCTAACAACTCTCATCTTTGTTCTGAACAGCTGACTTCGTGAAAATTTCTGTGTATCAATTTCTTTGCATTGTGTTGTTGTTGTAACAGCTCTGGTGTTGTATGCCTGTATTGATTATAGAGGAGATGGAAAGGATTTGGAGATGAAAGAAGAATCATGTGTGGTATATGTAGGTCATCGTGATCAGGTAGTTGGTAGTCCCAGGAAGAGCGCAGCTACTGCTGGATTTCGCCACAGGTCAATTGGTCGGAGGGTTGGCGGTTTTGCAGGGCAGTTGAAGAGGTGTACAGTGTTAAGGGGTCCCTGATTGCGTGATGGCACCTGCCCAAGGTCCCTGGAATGCTCCTTGCTCTGTAGGTATTCAGTATGTTGGACCATCCTGATCTTAGCTGAGCCAGGATGGTTCTAGTTTCCCTGGGCAGATGCCTTTCAGTATGTGAAATTTGAGGTGGATGGTTATTCAGCACCCTGTTGTGGCTTTATTCGTTCATAGCTGTCATTACTATACTTTTTTGTAAGGAGCTTTGCGCCTCCCTAACTGAGAGTAGTTCCACTATTGTTGGTTTGGAAGTACTTCCACTATATGTGCGATGTCAGCGTTATAAGTCCTGAAGTCTAGTCTAATCCGTCGGGGAGGTAAGTTGTCTAAGACTAAGTGATAGTTAGGATGGGAAAGCAGATAGCAGGCCACGACAATAATTGGCTTCTTCGTGAAGATGGTCAACACTAGTCATCTTCACACAGCCCGTAGCTATATGCAATGCGTTGTTCTGCGTAATCTGCAACGCGCGCCATTCTGTGTCACTCAAGAATGAGGTCGTAATGGGGGCAGCATAATTTGGGAGGGAACGTACGATGGCTTTATAGGTGGTGATTATTGCTTCCTTATCCATTCCCCAGGTTGTTCCTGATAGGGCCTTCAGGACCCTGTTTCTCGTTCTCACTTTGGAGTTGATGTTTTTCGCATGGGTGGAGAAATGTAGGAGACTGTCGAAAGTAAAGTAAGGATCCTGGGGTTGCGAACCGTGGATATGATGTTCCCCTCCACTAAGATGTTGAGTGGTCTCCTTACTTCTTTCGTCCACGAAGTGAAAAGAGAGACAGTTGATTTGGGTGCTGATAGCCGAACTTTCCTGTTCCTAAAGTCGTCAACAATGGCCGCTAGATATTCTGTTATAATGCCGCTTATGTCATTCACACCAGATGGGAAGACAGTAGAGTCATCTGCGTATGACACCAATGAGACGTCAGGAGGCGGGGCTGGGAGTGTTGCAAGGTATATGTTAAATAGAATTGGCGAAAGGACCCCGCCTTGTGGAACACCCATCTTTATTTTCCTGTACGGAAATTTTTGTCCCCTAAACTACCTCCCAAAAAGTTGAAAGTCCAGCGTTTCAGGTCGTTGGCATGGTTGAGTTTAGGATATCTCCCAGGAGTATAGCGTGATCAATGGTGTCAAAGGCACTGGAGAGACCTAGGGCCGCCACGACAGTGCGTTGACATGGTCGTTGTTGGTTGAGTCCATTCGCAATATTTGTCGTAATTTCCGTAAGGGCGGTATTGGTGCTGCGTCCTTCCCTAAATCCGTGTTGGTGTTTATATAGAGGGAAGTGCCGTTTAAAGGAAGGGAACAAGAGGGTTTCCAGGATCTTTACCACTGGTGATAGTAGGGAGATTGGGCGGTATGATTCTCCTATGGTAGCAGGTTTATTTTTTTTAGGATAGGTATGATCCTCGCGACCTTCCATATGTCTGGTATCACCAGGCTGCTAATCGATAAGTTTATAACACTGCTGTATCTCCAAGTTTTTCATTATTAGCATTGAAAGACCATCAGGACCTAAGGTTTTAGATGGTTTGGCGTTGGCGATGGTGATTTCGACAGCTGACTGTTCGAAGACGTGTATTTGTTGGTCTCTGCTTAGATTCCTTATATAGCTCAAAGCTGCTCTTTTCCTTTATTCAGTGCAGTGGGATGTTCTATAAATTGTTTGCAGCATTCTTTGGCATATTTTTCGCCTCAGTATGTTGCTTATCGTCAAATTCTATTGCCGTCAAGTTTTTACAGGTCTTTGAGCCCGAAAGATTTCTTATGGTCTTCCAGAGCCTTTTGGGTGCTAGCGAGCATAAGTCAAGGTGTTCCAACCACTTAGTTCGCCTATGATCGTTCACTAGCTTATTTATACTAATTGTAAGAGGTTCAAGCTTTTCATCTGCTGTGTTTACAGCTCTTATAGAATCCCGTTGTTCAGTCGGGTGTGCAGCATCAGGAGGGTAATTAGGTCTCATATTTGATATCCTACCTGCCGGGTAAAAAAATAAAATTAAAATGTTAAACAACAGCTACAAAAACAAAATAACGGACTTGATTACTTCATTAACGAATAAACAAAAATAAAACAACATCAGTATAACGAAAAAAGGAATAAGCAAGTAAACAACAACAACAGCAGGGACAAACGTAAACAACCTACACTAACTACAAGCAAGTAAACAAGAACATAGAATTCGCGTGAAGGCGAAGACCAGAACCTTCGCGAGAACATTCATCAGACTGTTTACGTCGCTATATAAAAGGCAAGGCAAAACATGAAAAGAGGGAGTAAAAATTCAGTCAGTCTTGTGTAAAGACGCTGTGCGTGTGAAGAAAGGAATCTTGGTTTGAAGATCTCCGTTACAAAGATCTACAGAACAATTGTGTAATAATTGTTATTGTTCATCGCAAAGGGCATACACAAAGGAATACCAAGTAAAGCAATTGTTGTTAGAATAAGTTGTGAACAGTGAGTGGAACACAAAAATTGTGTGATTAATAAAAATAAAAAATAAATAATTTAATTAGAATTAAACACAAATTTATTTTTATTTGCAATCTACGAGCTCATATTTTAAACGTTTTTAAAAGGTAAAAGGTATTACTGATTTTATTCTATTGTTAAACCACGACCGTACACACCTTCTGACTGTTTAAGTTTTCAAAGGAAGGTGCTTATTATAAACTTCCAAAATAATGGAGTTTGTTAGAGAGACTTGTTCATCAACTGACAACAGGCATTTGATCGCATTGTATATTATTAAGATCACTTTCTTAAGGCCATGATATCAAGACTCATAAAATCACGATAAGTAAGGGGTGTTGCAAAGTCATATACTGCAAAAATAAGATCATGTTTTGAAAGGCTGATACCGTTAGTTGATCATAATGTAAAACTTTATCTTTAATACTGATAAAAATAAATCAAGTAGGATGCTATTGGTATTTGTAAAATAAGTTAAATGATAACATCATAGAAGATAGCCCTAGCATCAGCAAGCAAATTACAATTAAAGTCTCCGGCTTTTATAACCTCAGGATTCGACGCTGATAATGGCCTGTTTTTTTATGCTGATAATAGTTGACAGAACTAAACCGATGTAGGCTCATGTAAACCGATGTGTTTTTTATTGGATTCAGTAAAGATTAAAAATATTCAGAGTTGTGACAAAAATTTTGTTTAGTTATTATTCCATTCCAATTTATATACCTATATTATATTTATAGCTTCAGCTCCATTGATGGCATTAAAAAGCAAAAGGCAACTTCTTTTCAAAGGAAGGTGCTTATTATAAACTTCCAAAATAATGGAGTTCGTTAGAGAGACTTGTTCATCAACTGACAACAGGCATTTGATCGCATTGTATATTATTAAGATCACTTTCTAAGGCCATGATATCAAGACTCATAAAATCACGATAAGTAAGGCGGGTGTTGCAAAGTCATATACTGCAAAAATAAAGATCATGTTTGAAAAGGCTGATACCGTTAGTATGATCATAATGTAAACTTTATCTTTAATACTGATAAAAAAATAAATCAAGTAGGATGCTATTGATATTTGTAAAATAAGTTAAATGATAACATCAATAGAAGATTAGCCTAGCATCAGCAAGCAAATTACAATTAAAGGTCTCCGGCTTTTATAACCTCAGGATTTCGACGCTGGATAATGGCTCTGTTTTTTTATGCTGATAATAGTTGACAGAACTAAAACCGATGTTCGCTCATGTAAACCGATGTGTTTTTTATGTGGATTCAGTAAAGATTAAAATATTCAGAGTTGTGACAAAAATTTTATTTTTATCATATTCCATCCAATTCATATACCTATATTATATTTATAGCTTCAGCTCCATTGATGGCATTAAAAAAGCAAAAGGCAACTTCTTATTTACATTGTATTACTCATAGTTTCAGCATTAGAATATATTTTTATTTATATAAATTAAACAATTTTTTATTATTTTGTTTTACAAATAACTTCACACAAAAGCCTGAAGTTGCTCTTTTTAACGTTAATAAAAATGAAAATTGTTATAATTAAAAAGTTAATGTTTGCAGAGAAATGTTCTAGACATGTTATCAGCAATATTTGGCAATAATATTGGTTTAACAATATTATTGTGATTCAAGTGTAATGACCTCATATTGTTTATTCCACACATTTGTTCTTCCGTCTTTGAAATCAATCGTCCTCTATCTACGGGGTAGGCCTCGAATCCTTGTAATAAAAGTTGCTTTCTTTACTTGTGGAATGTTTGTGGCTGCAATACTAATGTTGTCACTGGTCTTTGTCGTGTTTCCCTTTGAGCCCAAATTGTAAACTGACAGTGATTGCAAAGGTTATAGTTGCTATAAACCTGAGTCATCCTACGCTATTTATGTTATGAATTGTTTTTATATTTTTGAAGTGAAATTCCTGCAGCGACTCGGGGGACAATAAATTTAAAAATTTTTCTTCCACATGGGCGTCTTATGCTGTGACTGGCATTGTCATCATGTGATTTGTTTCTAAATTCCGATACATTTTATTATAAATTTTTACTGTAGTGTTATCAAACTTGTTGGATTATACGACTCAATTAGTAGACAATAATTTCCGTTCATAGAGTTTTATTTACACTGTTCAAGATAATCAGTGCTTCTGCAATGTCTTCAACATGCTATATGGTGAATGTAGTTGTTGTGCAAAAGGAATTTTCTCCAAACATAACATTTTTAGGGCCATTATAAAGTTACCTTTAACTTATTTTCGTTATTACAACTTATAGTTAAAATAAAGTTAACTTTTTCAAAAATATGGCAGTGTCGGAGCAACGTCGATAAAACTGTTCACTTAAACAAGTCTTTTTTTAAAGCAGTGGCAACTACTGGCTTCTTTTTTTTTGTTGTATTTGCTCATTTTATTTATATTACAAGTTGCCATATTGAAATGTATAATATGGCAAGTTCAGACATAAACTTAACTTTAACAGTTACCGGTAGGATGATCCTCCCTTTAGCTTAATGCTCACTTCTAGCTTTTTGGCCACTTATAATAACGAAAAACGATTTATCTGCCAGTTAAAATCCTACCTTTAGTTAACGGCAAGTTGTAATAATGGCTCTTAGTACAATTACCTTCACTTAAGTCTAATAAATTATTTTTCTTACAAATCTTGATTTTATTATAATTTTTACAAATTCCTTCTACTGCATATATTTCTTTTTTATAAAAAATAATAAAAAAAAAATACAAATTAATATCAGTATTGTTTTTATAGATTTATATTTTTAAACGGCATTTTAATAACACGTGAGAGTAAATTTAACTTTTATTTGATTGTCCAATTATGCATACGTAACGTTTTTTGTGTTAAAAGTATTTTTAAATAAAAACTGCTTTGTGTTATTATAATTATCTATAAATCCATATCAACATTTTTTTTAAATATTTCCATTGAACTGGACAATCTCATAGCTAGTGTGCAATTATACGTTTCAGCATCTCTTTTTGTTATTTACGTCATGTGACTACTTCAAATTGGTGCCATGTTATTGTTGTCGGCTGAAAACTAAAAATTTAAAAAGAACTTTCTAGTCATTTTCTATTTTCATGTAATTACGTGTATTAGAAGTCGCAACATTAAGGTCATCATTTCCAATGATACCATGAAAAACTTTTAGTTCCGGCAATAAAGATAATTTTACTAGTTCATCAGTCTGTCTGAATAGGAAATAAAATCGAATTTCTACTTCCCCACAATTGAATTTGCATAAAAATTTTCTTTGGCTTGGGTAGATTTTCTTACAAGATTAGGTCGGAAATAATTTTTGTTGGGTCCAGTATCTATTAAAAGTTTTAAATTTGCCATTATTTATCGAGAACTCATCTGATACTCCAGTGTACTGACGTCCCTTTTACCTGTATAATACATGGTGAGACAGACTGAAATACCATCCCATTTAATGGGGTATTTAAGGTTTTAAGAATAGCATCTGCATTGCCAACTATTTTAATCCTTATACTTAATATACCAAAATATTTTGGTGTCCCCTAAGATGCTGAGAAATTTCCAACACTATCGATATCGGGTACCTCAAACTTCTAACGATATAGTATTCTGTAAATCGATTTGGTCTTCTTCGTTTTGAAAAGTCGAATACGATATATCCGATATATCATTTGGTACCCATCTAAATCACTCAATTGATTCCTATATCCTACAATCGGTAATTAATACCTGGATTGCTGCCTAACTGTTGCTACAACTATCCTTTTTATCTCCCTTTGTAAGACTGGCTTTCTAATTTACAATTCTGTAGTAATCGCAATGGCTACATATAAAAATTAAAAATTTCAAAAAAATTGTTTTCTTTGTTGTTTGTTTTTGATCACGTGAATATAAGTCATGATTAATGATGATTTAAAAAAGTCAATTTTATTGTATTATATAAATTTTATTCAAAGTTTCAATAACATTTTATTTTTTCAAGAGGTGGAAGAAACTAAGACTGCCTTAATTTTTGATTTTTTCTTATTTATATTGTTATTATTTGCTGATTTGACATATTTACTTTTACTTCTAAAATTATTAATTTCTTATTAATTATTGATTTTTTAACATTGTGAATGTGGTATACGGTAGTTCTTAATGTATACCGGTTGCGTATCATTTAACCTCAGCTTTTACTCATAGAAATTATTAGTTGATATTGGTTCTAAAGAACCAAGACTATCTTTCTTCTCCTTTATTTGAGTATAATCAGAAACATTATTAGTGGTGTTTAAAAACCAAATAAATGTATTATTTGATTTCACAAACATGTTTGGAATAAAAACACCTGGTAAAACTTCTTGAATTGGTATACGTAGCTGCCAGATAAATAAAGCATCAAATCGTCAAATAATAGAGAAAAAATCGTCAAAATCGCCAAAGACGTTCAGTGAAATCGTAAAAAAATCATCAACAAAAATAAATTGAAAGGTTTTTTAAAAATATTATTTGTATTATAGTAAAACATATAAAGTTAATTTAATATACGTATTTTTGTTCAAAAATAGAACATTAAAACACCTTTAACAAAAATTTAACAAGACTTTTTAACGCTTTAATTATAAAAATCAACTTAAACGAGTGTCTTATATAAGATATTTGTATGTTATAAACATGTATCTATATAGTTTAAATACATGTATTACAATTAAACATTTAATTCAAAGCAAATGCTAAGTTTTAAATAATCTTTTTATATATTTATAGACTCACTTTTTATACTTTTATTGCTTCTAGGGAATTTAGTTTAAGTTTTAAAGAATTTTGTTCTAAGGGACTTAGTATAATTTAAATGAACTTGGCTTATTACTCTCCACATTAGCTAAAGAATGTGATAATACTAATATTTCTTAATAAATTTAGTCAAGGCTGAAAATTAAAAGCTACCATCTCTTACTATCTGATATCTTTTCCAAAAATCGAGAAGTTTTATATCATTTTAAGGAAAAAATTGTTTAAGGTTTAACAATCTAGCCCAATCTATGTTCGCTAGAACCGGCACATTTTTTAGTGCCTTGACTTCCTAAGACGGTGCAAGAAATATTTTACTTCACTTATATCCGACCGAAAATGGGATACAACTCTCATGTACTGGCCGGTGCCTCAACGTTGATTTTGAGACATATCGATCGCGTCCAGGAGCGGGGGAATCGTTAATGACGGTTGGGTATCAATCTCCATTGATTCATTAGAGCATCGTTGCAATGTTTTATTTGGAAGCTACGTTCGAATCTTTAAAAACGGTCTTTAACTGCAAATGGTAAATTATGCTCAATCTTATTTCAAAATTCTTGGTATTGCTATTATTTGCTGGGTAATATTAGGGTATTTGCAGATATTTTGTATTGCAAAGCAAATACAAAACTTAAAGAGGCTTTTAATGTACAAAAGTAAAGAAAATTATGGAAATTTTTAATATCTACGTCAAAATAAGGGTACACATCGTCATATCGTCAATATCATATTTTTGGAGTACAAAATCGTCAAATCTAGCAGCTATGTTGGTATATCATTTTTAAGGTATAAATCATTTTTAAGGTTTACAAATCTAATTTGTCTAATTACTTCCGACCTTGGCGGTAATACAAATTCGTTTTGTTTATTGGTTATCGGTATAGATATACTATGTGTTAAATTAGACGGTCGTAGGACAAAATGATCATTTTCATCATTAAAATCCAATATACAATTGTACCATTTAACAAAGTCCATACCAATGATCCCGTCACATGGTATAGGAAAGTTCTTTTGTATTACTTGGAAATAATGTGGTACTATAAAGTGTCAAAATTTGTTGACTTTATTAGTGAAATGTCGGCACCAGTGTCAACCAGTAGTGTTATTGGAGTGTTAATAATATCTGCATTAATTCGTTTAAAGAACCATACGTTGAGGTTAAGCTTATACGCTTTGTGCTTTTCTCATTTGATCCTAAGGGATAGACGGAATTTTTTTTTTCACCTGAATATGTAGCATGTACGTAATTTCGGTTTCTGTCTCTGCAATTATTATTTGATTGGTTTCTGTTACCATAAGTATTTTGATGTCTTTGTGAACTATTCTTGTTGTTAATATTATTATTATTATTATAACGTGGGTCTGCTTCCATGATAAGTTTTACTTATCATTGGAACAATTTTTCGCAATAGCATTTACAGCGACTTGTGTAGAGTACTTAGTTGCTAGTTCTCATGACAAACCGTCAGATATGTATGCAGTCTCAACTGATTTTGCGAGATTTTCTATCCGGTACAATATGAAATTGGGGTTCAGTTAGTTTGTTTTATGCTCAAAAGTTTTGCTGACAAAACCTCAGCAGTTACATCCAGTTTATTGAGAATGTCTACAATAGTAGATTCTTCGCCTTTCAGATTTCTTGAGTTTCCCTTAAGTTTTGTTTTTATTAAGGATATGGCTGAGGGTTTATGTTGACCCTTTATTGCCTCAACTAATTGCAGGGAGTCCCATAAAATTCGGTAATCAGCTTTGAAGCTGTATTTAAAAATTCGACTACTGTTTGTGTCATTTTAATAGTTTTCTTGTTATCTGCATTCAGATTTTCAGCAAGATCAAAGTTTACTTTTTCATATATTGTATTTGGTAATTACATTTTTATGTTTTTTATTAGCTGCTATTTGATGGTTTGCTATTTTAATGGTTTCGTTTTTTATCGGTCTGTCAATGTTCAGACATTTGTATGAACGATCGAAATATTCTTTAATTAACCTAATTTTGTATAGTTTGTTGTTCCATTCCATTAAAATTTCTAAACCTTGCTTAGGTCATTGACTCTACTTAAGTATCTTTTCTTTAATTTTATCCTATGCAATGCGTAAATGTGTAACTCAAAATTAAAACATAATATAACTACAATTATTATTAAATAATTTTCTATTGAAGAAAGACTAACTGATTCGTTGCCTACCTTTATTTCATTCACGACATTGGCGTTAGCCCTGTCTACTTCTGACTTTTGTTCCCATTTAAAGTATATTTTCTACTATTAATTTTATTATTATTACTATTTAAATACAGTAGTCACAAAATCTACAATATTATATAAATTATTTCACAAATTTACTATTTTTAGTTTAAAACTGTACTAAATAACACTATTTTAGAATTATTAATTCTTTAGACATTTTAAAATTTAAATTTCTTTCTTTCTTCTTGTCTTAAAAAAACTGTTTTGCCTCGAGCGGATAGAATGTACGTCTTTTACAAGCTAATGGCAAAAAGTTTAAAAAAAATGTTTATTTACCATTCTTATTGAAAAGCTCAACTAGGAATTCAATATGGTTGATTTTGTCCCGAATCTTGAATGCCTCTACCCAAGTCGGTATTGGTTTAGAATAGACCATTCGCAAAAGTATGGCTTTCTCCCTCTTCAGTTTTTGGGTGCGACCACCCCTTCTTTTTGGCTTACTGTTCTTCTTCTTGTTTATCTTTGGCGCTTCTGTCTTTTGTGTGCGCTTCCAGTATTCCTCTAGGGTTACTGGTGGCGGACCCTAATGGAAATTCTTTCATGCCTTTAGGCTAGGCGGGTTTTACTTCAACGCCACTGACGGATTTTTCTGCTATCTGTCAGGATACAATACAAAATTTGTTTTGGGTGCTTTTTGAGCACACCAGTTATTATTATTTTTTGGTTCCTTGAGTGCTTTAAATTTAGCACACCAAGGCTTAGGCAGGATTGACTCACTTTTTTCTTGTTTTGGGCTCTTAATAAACTAGCACTCCGAGATTGGCAGGATCGTCACGTATATAAGAAAACAAGTTTATTGTTCTTATTGCCAAGTTCGCAAGTAGCGCACAGTTCGGCTGTAGTTTATTAAATAATCTTTTTCTTTAAATTACTCCGATTTTATATATTGTTACATTTTTACCTTTTAAAAACGTTTGAAATATGAGCTTGTAGATTGCAAGTGAAAATAAAAATAAATTTGTGTTCAGTTTTAATTAAATCCTTTATTAATCACAAAATTTTGTGTGACACTGTTCACAACTTATTCTAACAACAACAATTGCTTTATTTGTTATTCATTTGTTTATACCTTTTGCGATAAACAATAACAATTATTACACAATTGTTCTGTAGATCTTTGTAACAGAGATCGTCAAAACACCATTGCTTTCTTCACACGTAACGCGTCTTTACACAAGACTGACTGAACTTCAACTCCGACTTTGCATGCTTTGTCTTGCCTTTTATATAGCGACGTAAACAACCTGATGAATGTTCTCGGAGGCGAAGGTTCTGGTCTTCCTTCACGAGATTTCTATGAATGTAAACAACATGTTTACATTCATGAATGTAAACAACATGTTTACATTCATACATGCTTTCTTCCGTGGTGTTCTGGTATCTTGTTTACTTTCGTCCCTTCAGCCTTGTTGTTTTATTTTTGTTTATTTCTTAATCAGGCAAACAAGCCCGTTGTTTTTGTTTTTGTAGCTTTTGTTTAACATTTTAATGTCAAACGATGTTACACAATTTCCATTTTCGTAACACTATAAATAAATGCTGATCAAGCATTATGTTTACAGTAGAAGGTATAGTGGTTTGGTTTAGTAGCAAGAATTTCAATCAATTATTAAGAATATGAAAAGACGAACATTTCCAACACTAACAGTGTTGATAGCATTGACTGCTAAATTGCAAACACAAGCAAATTGATCGTTGCTTGAATTTAGCAAACAGAAGTGCTGCCATATATCCGTATGTTTGTACATTATTAATAATTTATATTTTTATAATAAAAGAATTGTTACCAACTTGTGTCGGCAAAGCAGAGATCATGAACACGCTACAGTGTAATTTTATTTCCTCCTGCTTAAGCAATTATTTGATTTGAAGTGCATTAAACTCGCCGTCTGTAACAATTTCCTCTGGTTTACCTATTTTTGAAAAATGATGCAATTGTTCTATAATTTTTATAGGGTTTCTATCTGTTAAATGATAAGCTGCCCCGAATTTCGAAAATTTATCAATTACGCTTAAAAAAAGAAAACTTTTCATTACATCTGTGTCCACATGTATAAATTGATTTTTATTTGTGGGCGTTTCCGTAAGTTTGCATTTTTGTTTTATAGGATTTTATCATACTTAACTTCCTTACAGATGTCACACTGATTTATTACCATCTAAATCAATTCTAGCAATTTTTGAAAATAAATTTTATACTTAATATGGTTTTCCTGTATACCTGTATAGAGGAATTTGTTTGATTGCCTCCACCTCTGTTTCTATATCCTGAGCCCGCATGGTACATATAATAAATTTTATCTGTTTGTCATTCGGGAACATCTCTATTAGTTTTTCTTGTACTACATTGTAGCTATATTACCTTTGGTAATATATCTTCTGAATATATTTCCCATTTCATTGAAATCTGTCTCGGCCACAAAAATAATTCTTTTATCATTTATAATCCTCATTTCCTCGACTTTGTTATTTGTCAATATGATCTGTGTTCTGTACTTATTAACTATTTTTTATTTAATGTAAAAAAGATCTTCTAATTCTTCTTCTGCAGAATGTAATGTTACCATTGACACGTCGTCACCTTCAACTTATCACCTGGAAAAAAATTTGAACTATGGGTACTTTCATCCCCCTCTTTTTCTGAAATAGTGTCCTCACTATTTTTTATTCTACTCAGAAAATCTGCTACTTTATTTTATCTACCCTTCAAATACTCGATTTCGAATTGATATTCACATAATTTTAACAGCCACCGCTGGTGTCTGGGTGACAAGTTTCCCTCTGGATTTTGAATGTAAATACTTGATTGGTTGGTGATCTGTAAGAATCTTAGATTTTCTACCGTAAATGTAAGGCCTAAATAATTAACGCCCCACATCATTGTTAGGAAGTCTTTGTCTTTCGCAGAGTAATCCCTTTCATGAATGTGGCATGTGGCAATACCGCACCAATTGCATAATTTGATGCGTCTGTTGTTAATGTAAACTGTTTTTCAAAATCAAGACAGCGCAAAATTGGATGAGGCCTAATTAACGTTTTCAGTTTTTCAAAAGCTTCGATATAAGTTGGATCTCATAACTCCACTCAGTTTTCTATTATTTTTTACTATGCGATATTTTTTTCTCACCAGAGTTATCTATTTTCTTCGGTACAACAATGAATGGACTTGAATGTCTAGAATAACTTTTCTGCATAATACCTCGTTCTTCCATTTCTTTGATTTGTTTTCTGACCTCTTCTTCATGCTATGGTGGATACCTATATAATTTGAAATTAATTTGCTGCTGTGTCGTAGTTTTTATCTCATGCTGAATTTCAGTCATATTAGTTAATATATCACCTTCTTTAAATAGTAATTTGTTATTTCGCCTCAATGGTTTCATACTTTCCCTATGCTCTTCTTCATTCAAATGACCCAATTTTAGCCTGTCTAAATTCAGATCGCTAACTTGAATAGTAGGAATGCTGTTAAATTCATACGAGTTGTTTAAAAAATTACATACTTTTCTGTTAAACGTTTAATATTTATTTGTGCATTCAATATTTTTAATATATCAATACCTGATATAAAATTATATCCTTCCTTTTAATTGTGCGACTTTCCAACGCACTCTTGCATGGTTTGGTAGATTAAATTCTTCTGGTGCTTCTGTATACATACATAATTGGCCATTACAACCCTTCAGTCAGGATTACGGCCTAGCTTCTCACACCACTTATGTTGTGTGTATTAATTTTATACATGAGTGGCGGGACCTACAGTTTAAAGTCGATTCCGAACGACAGAGTTTTGAGAAACTTTTCATGGCAATTTTATATTTACTCTCAGAGTTTTTGCCAGAAATCTGCTGAGAGGAAGCCGCCGAAGAAATATTTTTTCATATTTCGTATGCACCTCATAATTAATTGCATCTTTATCAGTTATGTACTATATGTTATCGGCCGTTTTAATCTTCATTTTTTAAAATCTTTTACTTCGTTATTAATTGAACTTAAACTAGCTCCCGTATCTATTAATACTATATGTTCATTGTTATCAATGTTTAATTTTACTTTTGGCAGACATTCCGAGGCTACCTCATAAAAAGAATTATATTATTAATATCTTCCTCATAATTATTTTCAGGTCCTATTGGGCTTTGCCTATTAATATCTAAGCGATTTTTGCTAGACCATACGATTTGGGTGTCCTACCTCTGGAGGATTATTATAAATTCTTTCAATGTTATCATTCTCCATTGGTTCTACATGATTCTGTCCTGGTGAATTTCTACTGAATTAGTTAGAATTAGGTCTAGAGTACCCTAGCTGTTGAATCTGTACTACAGGGTAATTGTTATTATTTCTTATGTCATTTTGGAATCTGTGTCGCCCTGAGTTATTACCATTTTCATTATTTTTACTGAAGCCATTCTGTTTATAAAATTAGGATTCGACATGCTTCTATCCTGATACTGTCGATTTGTTTCCTCTCTATACTGATTATAAGTCTTTTTTTGATTATTATAAGATCTCTTTTGATTATTATAATAGTTCTGCTTAATGTGACTTCTATATTTTTCTTCCTTTCTATCTTTTTGATATTCTGGCCATATGCAAGTGTCTTCGAACCGTCTTCTTGTCAAAATTCTAAGAATATCATTCAAGTTCCTTTCGTCATATATTTTGTCTAATAGTGTCCCTTTTGTCATTTCCACAACAGTATTTACTATTTACTAACAAACTGTCCACGTTGGTCAGGTCAATATAGTGGTTATTTCGATAATACTATGTTAACTCACCTTTATATCACCGTATTTACTCAGATTGGCAATCGTTTTATGCATAAGGTATGGTTCAACATTTGGCCTGTATCGCAATTTTAGAGTCTGCTTTTTAAGCTTCCAATCATCCAGTGCGTGAAGATCGATAATGACTTCCTTCGCTTGACCCTGGACTGTTTTGTAAAATATCATCTTTACTGCTTCTTTTCTTAAAGTTTCTTCGATGATGGTCGACAGCAAATATTCTGTACTGCAGAACAAGCTATTTATAGGCACGTCCCCAGTTGCAGTAAAGACAGGTAGATGATTTATTTTCTTCGTTATATTCTCTCTGAAGCTGTTGTACGATGTTGGTTGGTTTTGATCTTGCTGTTGTTGTGGTTGTTGGTTTTGTTGAAATTGTTGTTGTTTCTGTTGTAACTTCAAGTATGCGCTCCTTAAACGCTTCAACTGTTGATCTTTTCTGACGATTTCCTTTATCAAGTTCACCGAGGATATTTCTTGAGCCTGTTGATCCATCCTTCGGTGTTTATCGAATTGTTCACTGTAATAATTTTTTTTGTTTCTCTTCTTTTGTCATTCTTCTTGTTTGATGTAAGTGCAGGATCCTCAGAAATGTTTTTACTGTCACTGTTTTTTTCTAGTCCTGTTCACTTAAAGTGCAGAATACTTAGAACTATTCTACCTGACATTGTTTTGAGAAAATATTCTTTTGTTCGATCCTTTACGGTTCTGGATCCTTTTTACGTTTTTAAATGATTCTACTGACTGCGCCACTTAAATAATAATTTTCTTAAAAAAATCAGTTTTATTTTATTATTTAAATTTTAAATAATTTTTGATTCATTCTATTATTATTTATTCTATTATTATTTGCTGATTTGACATATTTACTTTTACTTCTAAGATTATTAATTACTGAATTGTTAAAGTAAATGAACTTTTCAGTTTTTGGAAGTGAATGGAAATGCAAGACGTCAATATTCCGAAATAAAAAAGTAGTTTAACAATTTCAAGTATTGCACAAGTATTTCTTTGGAAAAATGGAAATGTGAGAATTAAAATAAAATAAAGTTCATTATTAGATGTGATTCAACGGTTTATAAACTAGGTCAAACATTTTCGGCGATCTCCTCTCAGCAAATTTTTGGCAAAAATTGCCATGAAAAGTTTCTTAAAAAAATCTCATTCGGAGTCGGCTTTAAGCTATAGGTCCCGTCACTCATGTATACAATTAACACACACAATATAAGTGGTGTGAGAAGCTAGGTCGTAATCCCGACGGAAGGGTTGTAATGACCAATTATGTATGTTTTCGATGACGTCACTCTACAATGTGGCTGGTATGTTGTGTAATTATAGACGCAACGTCAGCTTTATCATCATTGTGAAATATTTTGTTTATTAACATAATTTGCGTTAACTATGTTTATAACTATTGCAGATCGTAGATACATGTCTGTTTTTTCTCGATTTCTTTTTTGGTATGTGGTGTTTCAATCTGGATTAGTTTCCTTTTATTTTTTCCTAGATGACAAAACTTCTTCCATAACGTATTCATTTCTTGTTAGTAATACGAAAAAGCAAAATAATAAAAAAATTATAAAAAATTAATTTCCATGATATTACAGGTGTGTATCCAAATTGCCACATTTATGAAATTTAGTACCCTTTTACATTTCCTATCGGCTCGTCTGTAAGAATAATAATTTGTTGTCGTAGTGCAAATACTGTTTTTGTTTTTCTTTCCAGCAATAGCTCAGTGCTTTTATCGAACCTGTAATAGAAATCCGTTCTTAATTTCTTCGTATCCTTTACACTTATTAGCGGACACTTCTTAGTGTGATCTAGAAGATCGCAACTTGTAAAAAAATTATCAGAAAAGACTTTGTGATTTGCGGGGTTTGTGATCAATTTACTTAGCAGCTCAAAGGCTCAGTATCAGCATTTGTTGATTTACTACAATAAATGCCAAATGAAGGATGACCATAATATTTGACCATAGATTCGTCAATGGAAATATTTTCGTGGAAAACACCCCACTGATTGAGGTTTTTGATAAGAATATCTGTTACGTACTTTAAACATTTTGTAGATGGTGTTCGGAACATCTTTATTATCAACAAGTTGTAGATTTCTTTTTATTTCCTTCAATCTATTTCTAGACAGCGATTGATACGGCAACTACTCCAATATCTTCATCTAAAGACCAATAAATTTCTTTTCTTGGAAATTTTTGGCAACCAGATAAAATTAATATCCCGAGAAAAGTTTTCAGCTCTGCTGCAGTAACACTAAAGTTATGTCGATTAGTTTGACTAACATACAACTGGGTGAACTCGACAATCATTTAATCGTCGAAAAATATTTCAATTATTTGAAAAAGTTTTAGCAATCTTTCACTAGATATCGTATAATTTTCGAATTAGAGTACATTTTCGCCAAGCCGGTATATTTAGACTCTCACATCGCAGTAATTTGGTTATAATTGGAACTCTTTTGGCCGACAACGGTTCAGCATCACTACTGTACTCTGAATCCGTGGGAATACCCACATTGCGAATAAATACCTCGACTTCACCATAACTGATGGAGTTATATTTTCGTCACACCCCTCTTCTTCATCAGTTACAATACTAGGTCCTAGAGGAAAATCAACATTTTTGGTAAATAAAGCTTCTTATTTAACAAAACTGGGGCTGGTGCTAAAATTATGCAAAGGTCAAAAACCTTAATTTTTATACTGAAGTAAAAATTACACTAATAATTTGAAAAATTTATTGTTATTTTTTCTTCTACATTAACACTAAACACAATCAAAGGTTGTGTTGTTGTTATTACAGATGTGCTTTTTTAGAAATTCAAAAAATTAGGGTGCTGCACTTTATTATTATTACTTTTTTATAATCGCTTAATAAGTAGGCTTTCTCAAATTTGCACGACGCTGTAAATGGGCTAAACTAACTAAATTTTTCTTATTACCTATTATTACCTATCATTACAACTTTTACATTTATCTTTAATAGCAAACAGCACATTACCATAACTTAGAATTTATCAAACTCGAACTTATGTATTGAATGCCCCAATTGTATATGTTTCGCTAAATATGTTTTATAGATTTCACTTTGTGTAATTGGTATTGCAGTGTGTTGAGTTGTCAAATATCAACTGACTTTGATGTGTCACAAAAACCAAAAATAATACTAAGTCAAACAGAGTTGTAAAACGAAGGTACAATACTCAAATTTCTTTTAGTCTAAAAGTAACATACTTAACGGTTATGCTTAAAATTTCAATTTGTACGTTTCTAAAAGTAAGCAATTCATCTACTCTAAATGTTAAGACATCATTTAGAATTTCAATTTCAGTTTTAGATAAAGTAAATGAATTCACAATATTAATTTTTGTCCATTGTATGGCAATGTTCTGTAATAATGTTGGATATTTTTTTCCAGGAGATTTGATCTTTTTTCTTATTTTATGTTTCTATACTAAGGTGTTCAATAAGTGCTTTAATGTCGAATGCTTCTTGTGTCTGAAAATGACGAAGTGAATGGTTGTATGTAATGCTTCAATATTTCTTCTTTATAACGGTTTCTTAATTTAGTACCTAATGGAAAGGTGTTCGCATTTTAAAACGATAAAAAATAATTATATTATTAGTGATTATGTTTACAATGTTTCTTTATTAACGCTTTTCAAAAAAGTGATGATCATTAAAATGCCTCAAATTATCTGTCTGTGACTTTTCTATGTTTCTCATAGCACTCTGACTAATCAATGCCAAATTGCTTTCCTTCTCTTCCATATAATCATCTAACAACTATTCCGTGAACTCATCAATTACCTTTCCCCTCTGCTCCAAACAACATCTTACCTATCGCTCTCTGAGCGGTGTTATTGATCCCAAATTCCATCCCTCTCAGTTTATCGACACAGTCCGAATGTTCCATTGGCTTAGCCAGTTTCGCTAACATACTCTTTAAATCCCTGTCTATCCTCTCTACTTGTCCGTTCGACTGAGTTGACGCCACGGACGTTTTCACTTGTCCTCTCGGACACGAACGAGCTAAATTCACTAGACATGAAACATCTGTCACTTATTATCCGTCGTGCAATACTACAATTCTCAAAATACTTCCTTAATGCATAACATACTTCCCTTGACCCCGATGTATTCATAGCGTATAGTTTGGTAAACTTCGTAAAGGCTTCTATAACAACCAATATGTATTTTCTAATAGAATTTATCGACGGTAAGGGGCCAAAATGGTCAATGTGAAGTGTATCAAATGGAATTGGTCTCCTATTTATATTCCTCATTCTTTCTTTGAGGCACCGAATTAAATATGCATTTAAGATAATTCCTTATGAACTTGTTCACCTTATTCCTCATATCCGGGAACCAGTAACATTTCTAAATTCGATCCATACATTTCCCTATTCCAACATGCGTATATTTCTCATGAACTGATCTTCTTATATTCTCCTCCAATTCGGCCGGTACATACAACTGGCTCCGACCATTACGTACTCCTCCAAGTCCCCTGCTTCCAACTCAGTTCTAATATTTCGAATGTTGTCATCCCTAGTCTGAGTCATCTGTATCATGACATCCACATCGCTTCCGTCAACAACTGTCGCCAGCTGCGTGCGACTCAAAGCGTTCACGTGAGGCATCATATCGCCCTTACGATGTCTAAGAGTATAAATATAGTTCTTCAACTCCAATACCTATCTACCTATTCTCGGATTTATCAGTTTCCAATCCAACGTCAAAGCTAAGGAGTTGCAGTCGGTGACTATAGTAAATGATATGCCTTCCAAGTATATTCTAAATCGCCTCAGTACATAAATGATTGCCACAGTTTCCAGTTCGAAGCTATGATACCCGGACTTCCGATGCCGTCGTGCACTTTGGATAATAGGCAATCGGGTGGAATTTATTATCCCCCTGTTTCAGTAATAGTACCGAACCGTATCCCATCGCACTTGTATCGGTGTGAAAATCCGTCTCGTAGTGAGGATTATATTAATAAGTCTCGTGCGACCAGACAAAGTCGTTTTTTCTCTTCAAATTCACTAACGGTCTCGTAGTCCTCGAAAAATCATGAACAAATCGTCTAAAATATGAAAAAGGCCCAAGCATCTCTCCAGCCCCTCACAGTACAGCGGCCTCGGGAAATTCTGGATTGTCCTAATATGGTCGTTATTATGTCTTATTCCGCTGCTGTTCACCCTGTATCCTAGATAATCTATTTCCCTGTATGTGAACTTGCATTTCCCAAGATTGAATTCCAGTCCATTCTATCGTAAAACAGCGCAATACATCCGCTAATATTTCCAAATGTTCCTCAAAAGTTTCCGTGGCGATACTAACATCATCCAAATATACCACAATTTTTCCCGCGCCTATAAATTCCCTCAAAACTTTGTTAATATATCGCTGAAACACGGCATCCGCGTTCTTAAGGCCAAAAGGCATATAGCAGTATTCGAATTGTCCCAATGGAGTCACAAACGCGGTGTACTTTATAGAGACCTCGGATGACCGTCTTTCATATCCATAATCCAAAAATAATTCTTATTACCCAAATAGTCTAGACAATCCACTATTATAGGCATAGGATAATTATCCTTCAATGTTACCTTATTTATCAACCTGTAGTCGACACACATCCTCAAATCCCCATTATTTTTCCTTACTAAAACGACCGAAGAGCGTAAGGTGAATCACTTGAACGGAGTATCCTCGCCCCCAATAGTTCATCCAATTTCTTTCTCACGTCACACCGTTCACGATACGACAGGCGTCTAGGTCCACAGCATAATGGCTCATCATTAGACACTGTCTTCGGCATACAATAATCAGTTGCCATCATAACACTGCTCACTTTCCCTAAATAATTATCCACTATAATCGACCTCAGCCTTATACTATCCGACTGGCCTAGGCTACTGTCAATATCTATTGCATTCTCATCCTCGACTACACACACGATTCCTCCTAATTCCCGAAATCCTTCATTCCAATCAAAAATCCCTGATCCCTCATAGCCATAAACTGGGTCCTCAAATTTGGAAACAATTGACACACTTACGCCTGAACTTTTCTCAAAATATTCATTTTATAAATTTCTTTCGTGGACGACGTTATTATTATTTTCAATTGATTTCGGAATCTGCAATTCCATTGACACAAGCGCACCAATAACCCCTTTTATTAAATTTTTATTCTTACAATTCATTTTCTTCAATTCATTTCTTTTATCTTATTTTTACTTGACATAAACGTATTCTAAGTTTGAGCAATAGATCGCGTCCGATAAGCACTGGCACTACCGCTTCGTCATCTGGCAATAGAAAAAAGTTGTGTTCTATCACTTTATTCTTATATAGTATATTACATTTTACTTGGCCATAGGAGTTAATTCTGTTTTGACCGATACTTCGATACGGTGTTACCATTTTGCTTTCGTTTAGGGCGAAGGGTACTAATGATTTTTTGATGCAGCTAATAGGGCTACGCGTGACAAATAAAGAGAAATAATCGGTAATTTTTTGTGCGTCTACCCCTCTCAACAAAAGCAACACTTACCTTCTGAAAAGCTCCCACCGTTTCCTCAGCATCATTTCTATGAATTGCTGCAACCACCCTTTTCCTCTTTGGACAGTCCCGGCGGATATGGCCGACTTCTCCACACGCAAAACAGGAGTTTGGTGGCTTTGGAAATCCCCAAACTCCGAACAGTTGTAGCAGCGTATTTCAGTCTTCTCTATCTCACCTTTATTGCTACCGGGTTTCCCCTTGGGGGAACCCATATACGTGCATGCCTTTTCTGCTCGTATCCGTCCATACGTCTAATCAACTCATTTATGGACCTAGCCTCATATAATCTGGCGATATCAGTTGTGCGGTCTTGAATCCCATCTATCACTAGTTCTACTAACTCTTGCTCATCGATGTCTGTTTTTAGTTTTAGAATTACTAAATTGTCTCTGTATGATAAAGATACCTTAGTGTTATATCTGAATTCTTCTGTCGTCAATATATCTGCTGGAATTACTCCTAGTTTGGTATTAAAAATTACATGTCCGATTTCGTTTATTTGGTCTGTTAATACATTTACATCGCTGTTAATTTGGAAGATATTTTCTAGGAATATAGTTTCGTCTTCTAGGTTAAGAATTCTATTTGCTATTTTCGTCTTGAATTTGTTTGAATTTTATTAGAATTCCTGAACAGTTTTTCGTTTTATGTTTATGTGGTCTGTAAGGTTAGATATGTGTTTAGAATTTGAAAATATTTCTTCCTCTTTATGTGGGATTTATAGTATTTATGACCTCCGCTAGTCTACTTGATCATTGTCTACTTGAGAAACAGAAACCGAAGTTTTTCTTTCATCTTTTAAATATACTGACTCTGTTTGAATATCTACTTTTTTTCTGTTCCTTTTCTTTTTTCTACGGCTTTTTCCTTTACTCCAACTATTTTCTCTCTAATATTGGGCTATTCTTTTCTACTCATCGTACCATTCCGGAAATCGATAGGTTTCCTACCAGTAGTAGAATGTATTGTATTATTATAGTACTTGGCGCATCTAAATATCTCTTCTTCCACGCTATCTATATCCATATTGTGGTCATGTTTCAGGATTCTTATATGTTCATTCAGAGTGTTGTGGAACCGGCGTTAGAGGTGTGATTGTTATTTGATGTAAAGTACACTTCTACTTCCTGCTCACGTAAGTATTCTAGAAGCTCTGAAACCCAGTTCGTTATCAATAACGAGTTTTTTGATGTTTCCAACTGATGATAAATATTGTGCTAAGGGGATCTTAAATGCAACCCAAGATCTGTTATTTATTTTAATTGCTGGCGCATACTTTGAAAAGTTATCAATAAAAGTTAAAAATAGTTTCTTTTTTAAACAGCAGTACACATCGGCGTCTACTATTTCGCGTGGGGTTTGTTTTATTTAAGCTTTTGTTTTATTGGTCTTCGCTCGTATTTTTCCTTATTACATGTATCACAATTATTTATACGTAATTTTAATTTTGGATGATAAATCTCCGATTTGAGCTCTGCGAATTTTTCATTTGTACTTCTATGGTTATCGCTTTCATGTTCATTTTCTATTTTTTCGGAATTTTCTATTCTTTCTTTTAAATTTATTATTATTATTGAAATACTTGATCACGATTTCTTTAAATTTTTCGTTTCGTTTTCTATTGTTACTGCGTTGATTTTTAGGGATCAAAGTGATTTTTTTTAATGTAGATTCATCGAAATTTTTAGCACAGATAGTTTTTCTTTTGTTCTGAAATATAAGTACAGTGTTTATTTTTAGTGTACCTGATGGTGTTTGCTTAATAATATATTGTCGTTTGAAGAAGTTTAGAGGTGTATTTACTTAGTTCGTCTGCATTCCCGTTTAAAACTCCTTTCTTATACTTAATTTCATAGTCGTATTCTTGCATATGCAGTCGCCATCATACTAATTTAGATTTGGGTTCCTTGACAGAAAACAGCCATGTTAATGGCCTGTGGTCAGTCACTATCAAGAATTTTCTCCGAAATAAATATGGTCTGAAATGTTTCGTTGCTTATACTACAGCGAAGACTTCCTTCTCTATTGTGCTATAGTTCTGTACGGAGCCGTTTAGTGTCCAGCTTGCGTAGCTTATAGGATGACCTCCTGCGAAAGGACAGCTCCTATAGCGAATTTGTTTGCGTCCATTCGCAAGATGAATTTTTTGTTAAAATTGGGATATATTAAAACAGGGGGATTGGTTAGAAGTTTCTTAAGTATTTCGAAAGTACTTATGTACTTCACATCTTTTATATTCATGGGTATATCCTTATTTAAGTATTTTGTCATTGGACTGGCTATTTTCGAATAGTCTCTGACAAAATTTCTATAGTACCCAGCTTGTCCCAAAAATTGTTTAATTTCTTTCTGGTTTTCTGGTAAAAGGAATTTTTGAAAACACATGACTTTTTCTGGGTTTGGTTTAATACCTTCATTGGTTACGACAAGTCATAGGAAATCTGTAGATCTTTTCATAAACTCACTCTTGTCGAGTTTAATTTGTAAGTTCACGTCTTTTAATCGCTGAAATACTTTTACCAAAGATTCCACATGCTCTTGTTGAAAATATTATTATTTTTTTAAAAAGAGCACCTCAAACTTTATTCATCAATCTTTGGAATGTGGCTGGAGCTGTTTTTAAGCCAAAAGGCATACGTATATCTCTTTATAATAGGGAGAAGTTTCTCTCGTTCTCCTGCATTGCGAATTTGGTCCTCTATGGGTTTGAATCTATTTTCTTCATTCTCTTTAAAAGTATTAATGCAAATTTTTCCTTTGCTTACTTCAAAAGTATTATCTGTATTTAACACTACTCTTTTTGGTGGAGTTCCCGATTATCAAACTCGCATATTTGCAAGTCCTGAGCCTAGTATATACATTCCATAATTTCTATGTTTTCATTTTTTAAAACGATTTTAGGGTTAAATGTTAAACTATTCTTTTGTTCAACAGATCATATTATTTCGTGTAAGCCGCCCTTTTCTATACTGTACTACAGTATCATTGGTATATTTTATTGAAATACATTTAACAATAATATCTAAAAAATTATCTCTTAAATTTATAATTGCTTGTAATTGTTTCCAATTAGACCGTCGTATTGGTCATGAAAACAACAAATAAGGAATGCAATTCTATCATCAGAATTCTCATTGAATTCTTCAAAGACTGGGATGCGAACTTTTTCTCTTTATTTAATATGATGTGAAGGTGTTTTCAGATTTATTTCGTTACAGGGTATACGCCATTTCGGATGACAAATCCTGGGATTTATAATCGAATGGGTAGCCCCAGTAAATAATAAATTTTAAATTTACTGACTATCTTAATTTTTATATAGTGTAATTTCCCTTGGAGGCTGTGGGACGAAGTTTTCAACTGTGCTTACCTCCATAGGTTCAGGGTATTATTCGGACCAGAATTATAATTTTGTTGGTCGTTAAAGGATCTTCTGTTTTGATTTTGTCGATAATTCCTATGACCACTATCATAATTAGAATCGTTAGTTCAATTCCTTTGGTTGTAATTTGGGTGGCTATTCCAATATTCTTGATAGTTATTGGTATTGTATTTTTGATATTGCCTAGGGTGACTGTAGTGCCTATTATAAAGGTTTTGTTTATTTTGTTGCCTGTTACTTTGTCCTTTGTTTGGACATTCATTTGTGGGATTTCATTTGAAAACCGTCTCTTCCTAGCTGTTCGTATTCATTTTCAATGTGTCGGGATTCCTACAAGTTAGTATTGTGCGAAGTGGTTCTGCCATTTTATTCTTGAATATATGAAAAGCGAATCTCTGGTTGCTTAGGGCAACCGGTTTCAGTCCTTCTTCTCCCATAATTATAGCTGCTTTAATTAGATACTTAATTTCATTATAGAATTCAAGTGTGGTGGTGGTGAAAGATCCAGACCTAAGATCATCGAATAACTCCTTACTGCTTTTTCTGTCGCCAAATTTATTTTCTAAAACTGTCTTAATTTCTTGCCATGAATTTGCCATCTCTTTGGCCTTTCCTATTAACCGGCTTTTTATTATATCGGAAAAAACTGCTTGTGAAATTCCGTCATATGTGACTAGAATGGGATGTATTCTGTCTATTAATTTATAAAAGTGTTAAGGTCATTCTTACTACCATTGAATAAAGGTAAGTTATTTAAATATTTTATTGGGTCTAACTGTACTTGTTGCTTTGCCATCGTAAAAACAAAAATTTCTAGACTTGTAAGTATTGGTAAACTACAAGTCAATTTTATAATAAAAATAATGTTACATTTAATATTAGTTTAAAACTTTTGCAATTTGAGATAAAACTATAACAGATTAAGCTTTGTTGCTTATTTTGTATAAGTATAGTTGGTGCTGTTTTTCCGTTGAGTCGGTTGTCCTTATGTAAGTTAATAAATTATTTATTTATTATTTGGTAATAGCGCGTGTAATGCTGTTGGTATGTTTTCTACATTGTGGGAAACATATTTTTTTGAAGTTTTAAATGTTGACAGCGGTAACTCCTTCCATCTTAAAAGCGCTTGCCCTCGAGCATCTGGAAAACTTGGAAGTTTCTTACTGTTGGTGCCGGGGATTCAATAGGGGTTTCCTTATGATGGCTGTCTTCCACGGTATCTTTTGTAAGTTGTTCTGTTGGATATTTTGGCTTAATCTTATGGAAGCATTTTTTTTAATTTTTATTAACAAAATGATAAACAGAAAATGTCCGCAGAAATTCTATTTATCTGCTCTTAAGCACTGGATTTCTATTGTGATGTTGATATGTAGCGCACTGAGTGCTTCTACCGATAGGAGTCTAGTTCGGCTTTCTTATATTGGTGTTGGTTGAGCCCATTTACTGTTATCGTTGAAAAATTCACGAAGTTCCGATCATGGTGCGCACATTGTTGTCCACAGTTATGTTACCTTGAAATTCATTCAGGAACATTTCTGGAGAAATGATTTCCTCTCTTAGGACATGGCGACTGTTGATCATGTGACATGAAGAGTTGAGGCTTTTAACTAAATTAGGCATATACAAATCATTTCTTAAATCTAATAATTCATCCTGCTGACAAATACTTATCATACTATATTGTTTACAACTAGTTTTTATTCCATATATAATTTCTTTATTTTTCAGTATATTATTATATTTGAAATTACGTATTACATTATTTTTGATTACTGCTTTAATAATATAGTTATTATAAATTTCTTTGGTAGACAAGAGTATTTTTACAATGTAAATTATTGTTGAGAAGTTGCTTATCATATTAACATCTGCTAATTATAGTGCTTCTTCGACTGTGTCAAATAGTATATTTTATTTTTTAACTCTTTTTCTGTACTTCTATCTCCTTCTTGTCTAGTATAACTGAATTTACAATACCTAACCAAGTCCATTCTATGGCATACATATTATTTATTATTTCCTCTTTTATCATTCTTACTTTACTTTAAAAACTAAGAGCTATTCCATTATCTTGTGCTATCTTTTTTTTATACGTGTTATGAGAATGTAAATGGTGTAACATCGTTTAACATTAAAATGTTAAACCAAGGCTAGAAAAACAAAACAACGAACTTGCTTATTTCATTAACGAAAATAAAACAACAACATCAGTATAACGAAAAAAAGGAATAAGCAAGTAAACAACAAACAACAACAACAGCAGGGACAAACGTAAACAACCAACACTAACAAGCAAGTAAACATCTATGAATGTAAACATCTTTATTTTTATTTGCAATCTATCTATTTTTATTTGCAATCTAATCATATTTCAAACGTTTTAAAAAGTAAAAACCTAACAATTGGCGTCAGAAGTGGGATTGCAAAACCTAAAAGTAAAAATAAATAAGAAAAAATGAAACTTGTCGAACTAAGAGTGGAACGGCTTAAACGAGAGTGGGGTAAATTAGAGCTACAAACAACGGGGACGAAAAATAAACTCCAGAGGCGGTTAAGGGAGGAACTTCAGCACCAGGGCATCCATCCGTTGATAGACAACTTTAAAATCGAGGCGTTTGTTAATGGAATAAGTGACCCACACATCAAACTAGTGGAATGTTCCACACAGAAGGCTACCTCTGCAGAGACCGTGGCCTTTGCACTTGCCCAGGACAAAGTGCGGAAGATGGAAGTCGTGGAGGAACAGAATGCCTTCTAAATAAATTTAAAGAAATGATAAGGCAAGTTTTAGAGGAAAATCGACAGAAGGCGAAATTTAAATGTTTTAATTGCGGAAAGGGCGGTCATTTCCAGAGAAATTGCAAAGCGTCACGCAAAAGATCAAGATCCGTCTCACCAGCAAGGGATAGAAACCGGGTGAACTACCAACCATTTCACAACAGTCCCCGTTAAACTAAAACGAGCTAGCACTGAGGGGCAAGTGTTGGCTCCCACAAGTAAGAGCCCCACAATCACCATATCAGTTATGTAGCAAAATAACAACAACTTTACGGCGTGGGGGTACATAAATGGGCGACAACACACCTTCACTATAGACACCGGCGCGGCACAGTCTATCATCAGATCAGATGTAGTGAAGGGGAAGTGTGAGGTACTGAGTATTGTAAGACTACGGACATCGTCTACGGAAAAACAGAGGTGAAAGTGACTATAGCCAACATTAGTGTAAGTCATGTCTTTATTGTTGCCGATATTGTGTCCGAGGTAACCATTGGTGCCGATTTTATGATAGCTCATGGCATCAATTTGAATATGGGGCAACAGATAATAAGTTGGCGAAATGTGGGGATCCCTCTTGACGTGGGATACAAACATCAGCTGTACGCCAGAATGTTAGTTGCTGCCGAACGACACAAATTACCACTCAAAGTGAATCGTTGATATGCGCGCGTGTGGAGGGAGATTGTGAGGAAAACCGCTTGTGGGTTGTTGAACCAGCATGTTATCAGCAAAGGTCCTCTTCAAATCCACCGAACGAAGAATAGTCCCGGTGAGAGTGCTGAATCTAACAGGCCAAGAAAAAGTCATCTGTAGAAACTCCGAGGTGGGCCAATGTGCCCCAGTAGATGCAGTGATAAA